>CAJUYI010002837.1:0-27695 GCA_910591695.1 Galerucella pusilla | reverse complement strand
TTCAATGTGATAGATAAATTGAATTTTTTTATCAGTAGTAACAAATTTTGATATTTATACTAATTTTTGTTGCACAGTTGTTTATTAAGTTTTAATTTGAAAAATCGAAAATATTGTGAAAAAGGATAAGAAAAAAGAATAAGTAATGCCACAAGGAACTTACAGAAGATATTGTGATAAAATTCCCGAATTGAGTCTATTCAATCATTCGCCCCCGTTATTTCTCCGTCTATGGTGTTCAATTGTCGGCCGCCATATTCCAACAATGATCATATGCTTTGCCTCTTCACCGCCCCTGATCATAACAATGTTGGAGTATAAACATTTCGTATTTTATGAATGAATAGCTCTGTCTATTGTTTTTTATATGTCTGTGGCTCTACCAGCTATCTGCTTATTCTATGAAAAATCGGCTTAGATTTTTCTATTGTGCGATGTCTTTTCTCTATAAACTCGACCATTTGGTAATTACATTCATTATAAATGCGACCAAAACGTAATGAGAATACTGTTCAGATGTTTCATCATTTTCAAGTTTTTTTGACAGAAGCTTCGCGTGATTATCAGCTCTTTTTAAATTTAACGTTTCAGTACAATAAGTTTGGCGCATAGTTAGCTGTCAGCTAGGTCGAACAAGTAATGGAAATTGTCTAAATATACAGAGTGACCAAGTATCACTTTTTCCTCTAATTTCAAACGTTAACTTGTTGTTCCAGAATTAGGTTAGTACTATCAAATTCGCAATAGCGACGTAGGTATATGGTCTACAGGACACCAACAATAATTTTTTGCTTCTCAGTTAATCGTGTTCACTTAATTCAATAATGTTTGATAAATTTAGGTTTGAAGAAAAACCTTCATGGCGTTATACTCCTTATCACGGCATTTCCAGGCCTTTTTCTATAGATCTACTACTATTGCAATTTTCCCATTTCAAATGAAATATGATATTTACGAAAATGGAAGAAAAAAACAACGTAATTCAGAAGACAATATTGGACTTATTTTCTATATTTCGCTAACAAGGCAATACCTTTTATCACCAAGCGTAAATATTGTAAACAACACTTCGTGTGATTGAAACACCTCTCACTTTCATTGATTTTCTCGAATTCTCCAAAAAATATCTGAATGTCTCTCAATTCTTTCGTGAAAATTGAAAATGTCTTTAGTGACTAATTTGTATAAAGGAAGAATATTGCAATAACAGTGACGTACCTAATCGGCGCAGCTATAACGTCTTTTTTATATTGAATATTAATACAAAATACGAAATACATACTTATTATGGTTAGTCATGATGTCACAATATTTTGTCTCTGCAATGGAAATCGTGTAATTCAGTTCAGCTTATGTGATAATTGACAAAAGTAAACTCGTATCAACTCAAACAACTCTAGGGCTGTATTCTCGAAAAGTGAGCTTTTTGACGTATACGCATCAAAACAAATGGTTCATGTGCGAGTACTTTTTTGAATTGGTATTTTTGACGACCATTCATTTTTTGGAACGTATACGCTTTATGATGTGCGATCATAACATCCGGCATCACTGCAACATCTCACTAATTACAGAAATGGGTTCCTGAATTAACGTTTTGTGAACTTAAATTCAAAAACTGACAACTGGCAGAGAGAAAGATTTTCCACATTTATGATGTATCTTTAGAATATACTTTAGAATATACTAGAATATACTCAATCAACATTAACCGTACTTCTTCGTCTTCCATTAAAAAAAATAGTATATTACATAACGTATTCGGAAAGTAACATTTTTCACACGAGTGGGAAATAATGTAGCACGAGGCATGAGCCGAGTGCGACAATCACACGAGTGTGAAAAATCACTTTATATCATAATAATCACAATATAATATAGGTAGGTTATTACAATTATTAATTGGTTGGATAATTATAGAAATTTAAAATGGAATTATTATTGTTCATCATACTTTATACATACTTATCATGAATACCTTTCAAGATGATTACATTTTCCTACTATTATAACAGGTGATTTGGATTAGTTGGCACAACATCGGACTTCTGACGAAGAGTACGCGCGTTCGATCCTCGACCGCGCTCTAAATTTTTTTTAATCAAGAAAATGACAAAAATTTCACTTTTCGAATAGATCGCTTCAAATCTAGATATTACATAGGTGAATCTAATTTAAAATTATATATTTGACAGCTTGCTAGTGGTCAATCTCAATAAAAATTCATTTGACAGCTTTTTTATCCGTACACGAACGGATACGTTTTTTTTCCGTACGCGTATGAATAGGCCACTTTCCATAGAACTAGACAGTGCGATACATGTCACTCTCCTATGTTATCGTAGGAGAAATACTTTTGTCATTTAAAAAAATACTTGTCTTCGAAGTTGACAACAGATATAATATTATCAATAGACGTCAACAAAACTAGAACGATACAAAGCGCTCGCTGTAAACACTCGTTTTGAAAACGTATACGCATCAATGTTCTCGAGTCAGAATATCAAAACGTACGAATCTATAGCATCAAAAGTTCACTTGTCTAGAATACGGCCCATGCATGTTCTGTAGCTGAAGTAGAGATCGGTAAAAAATTAATCGGAAATATATAACAATCTTGTTTCACCTGAGCGTCACTTTCAAACCAAATACCCATCAGAAAATCCATTGTTATCAGAAACAAAAAAACTGCATTCTGAAGTAAACTTGGCATATTATGTTGGCTTGTTATGTCGAAAACTATTCTAACTAAGCATCCCAACGGTAAAATCTTGGATGGTTATGTGATGGCTATCACACCTGATTTCGATTTCCATTCGATTCAAATTATTAGTATCCAAGTTACATTTGAGAGCTGAAAATGCCATTTTTATTCAGTCATAACCAATATATTGGAATGTTGATGATTTCTGGAAAATGCGGAAGGTATATATTCTTGATTCTCGTATTTTTTATGCAGTGCGCTTTCAAAAAAATAATGCGCTTCATCTTGTCAGGCAATTCAGGAAGTTAGAAGAAGAAAATGGTAGCAAAGTTAATATCTCAATCCCAAACAAAAATGAGGTCAACGTTTAAGCGTATATAGCATGTAACTCCAATAAGAAAACCCCGAAATATTTTATTTAATATGGGAAAAACAATGTCTCTGCTACGTGTTAAATATTTTTTGAGGAAAAAGTTAGTTTTGGTTTGAGTGCGCTAAGTTTGAACTCATTTTCTTAATTCCCAATTTCTCCGCTCTACCGAATTCGAGGCATAATGATGTTGTGAGTCCACAGTGTACCAAATCTATTGAACCAAGATAATCTTGTATATCTGAGCTGATTCGGTGTAATGTTTGCATAATGTTGGACAACTGCATTTGTTGCAGTTTTATGAACATCCAAATTCACGAAATTTCTCAATTATTCAATCAACTGTAGAAGGCTGTGAAGGCGCCTAGTCGGTTTTCACAATCAACAACGAATAATTTTACTATACTATTACTAAACGACCGCCCGACGTCTTGTTCATGACGTCATTGGTGAACGCAGCCCAGGTAATACCATTTATTTATTCATTTTTGTTTGTATGTCCCGGGTGTCCCATCGGTGAAAAGTAGGGTATAGTTTGTTAGGCATTGTTAGGCATGCCTGGCACAAAATAGGTTTATACTAAAATTCACAGTATTCTAAGAATATACTTTCACATAAAGCAATTAACCTAATACTCTTCTTATTACGAATAGGTATAATTGGGATCTTTGTTAGTAGCAACTACTGAAAGTCGATATCTGTTGGTATACAAATAGCTCGAAATCACCAGAAAACAAGAAATTTCCACGTACCTATGAAAGAGAAAACTTGTCTTACATAAAGCAATAAAAATTGTTTCGGAGAGCCAAGTGGATTAAGAAGTACTTTGCTCTCAACTTGTAACGTCGGAATTAGTATCAAACAATGAAACTATCCAAAAAAAGTATCTCTCCACGGGATCTCTATTCATTCTGGTATAGATAGAAATGGGAAGTCAGACTTACTTTTCACATGCTGGACCAGAATCTGCAATTGGCTTTCATAAGTTTTCCAAAGAATATCTTCAAAGAAGTGCAGGCAAAACATACGTTGATTCACAGGCTTTTTAATACACCATTGTCATGTAAATAATTATAGTATAAGACTTGGACTATTGGAAGGTACGATTTGGATCCCTCCTCAGCCCTTGAACTTGAAATACCATCACCAAATAAACGAATCGATTGAAATATCAATTACCGGTGATTTTGGCTGTAAGTATGGTACATACCGAAGAGATCTATTGTGCCCCTTTTGTAATACTAAGTTCATCAGAAAAATCCCTGAGACTAGTAATAACTCCTTGAGGTCTATTTTCCTAAGGAATTTTATAGGATATCTGCAGGCTTCAGTCACTTATATCCAGTATTGTGCACTAGGATTCTTAATTGCTGTACAATCCGTACGTCTATGGATGAGATGATAGAATAATGTATTGTATATGTTTGAGTCATGATAGGTAGGACAGGTAGGTAGAACCATCTTGTATTCTGTAAGTATATAATGGTATTTCCAGAGCTTATACAAAAAAAACTACTAACACTATTTTATTGTCTACCTAAGAAAACCAAAACAATATCAAACTACTACTCGCAGGTGTGTAATACATAAGTATCACTTTTTGTTTTGGTAACCTTTCCAAAACAACTGTCAACTCCGATATCTTCCTAGACTCAATTAATGCGATTAATGTTACTGCATTTGCAGACTTCTACTATTTGCGACGAAGTCAATACCACATTTAAACTTAGTATATGGCACAGTACATTTATAAAGCTGTTCACCAGAGTGTAATTAACACATGTCGGCTTACAAATTCGTTCTTTCATCAAATGCGTCCTACTTACCATGCAGTTAGTTAATTTAATCAACGTATCATTGTAGTTTTGAATCGCACTTTTGTTCAAAATCAACTTTCACAAAAACTACATGTTATTTTTGATTCATGTCTTCATAAGGACTGGTTGGCCACCATTAAGCACCCAGTGGTAAACGTGCAATAGTAACCTTGTATTTTGCAACTTTTACCTCAATCTTTCATTTTTGGTATTACCTTTTGTATGCGTTAAAAATTCCAAACAGCATAGATTTCAAGTAGGACCCACATATTTCCAAGGTATATATTCGGAAATTTGATATTCTGATGAGATTAACTCGCTTCACTCCAATAGAACAAGTTAGTGTCTTCAATGAATTTTTCTCAATATTAAGGTAATACAGAACATTAAACCAATATTCCAAGGTTTTCATTATTTTTTTTCCTTGGAAACTATAAACGTAAGAGAATTTATCAACATACTTCCATAAATTGTTATCGATTCACATTCATTCAATAAACCTCAGGGGATCTTGAATTTATTCAATTTATATTTGAAAATATGCCTTGAAGGTAATCTTGAGAGAAAATATCTAGGACTGAGTGTGTTGATCCTTCATTAACATTTATACTCTTTAAGAAAAGAAAATGGAACCACATGTTTTATGCATGCGTATCTGGTTTTACGCTCACAGTCATCATGGCAACTTTGCGCGTAGTTATCCTTTTTTAAATGCCATTCTGCATCCTCACTCTGTCTTTGACCAAAGTGGAATTTTATATTTTTCATTGATATTCCAAATTATTCCTTCATTATAAATTTTTTTCAATGTAATATGCATTATTTTTCTTTTATATGAAATTATTTTGAAACAATAATTGAGCTACATCAAATGCTTTTTATTTTCATATATTAAGACTATTTATGTAAATTTTGAGATGGAGAATTATTATTTTTATTCCATATTACCCACGCAATAATTATTATTTTAATTTTATCCTTAAATTTCCCCACAATAGTTATTATTCTGATTCAATATTACATTTCTCCCACTCTAGTTTAAACTTGAATTTTTAATCTTCAAAAGTGCCCACAACATTGTTTTAATTTATGCAATATAGATATTAGTTTCACTTTTAATTGTTAAAACTCTGCTTCCCTCGGTTTTTTATCTCTCGATGCAATTTCAATCCTTCACACCTTGTAGCTTCTTGTCAATTGGTCTTTTATCTCTTTCTTTATGAAAAAATTTAAAATTCGAAGACGGTTTATATTATTTTACACACTACTCATTGTTAATACCATATTTAAATCGATAATTCAGATAAGTTCAATTTATATTTATATTAAAAAAAAACTCCCCTCCTCCCTAAAAATTTTTGAAATTCAACAACTTTATTCATCTCGTAAGGCGTCCCACTTTTTTTTCTAGATTACTCTTTTTTTCAAATTTCAAATTCATTTATCCAAGATTTAATATACCTACTAACTTTAATATTATAAATCTGACATTAACTTCCTTTTTGATTGACAACAAACTTATCTATTATAGGTATCTGAAGTTTTGATCGCATACAAATATTCATTTCATAATGACACATAATGACACATGATATTTGAAGAAAGTTTTTATCCCAAAATTTCATATCCATACAATACATTCTTAAACTCAATTACAGACTATATTTTACTTAATTCTTTTCTTGAAACTATTCGTTTTTTTGGATCATGTGTATGTGTACAGGATGTGTACAGGATTCAGCCGTGTTTTGTGAGTTATACACACTGGATTGGTATGAATTTTGTTTTTGTAATATTTCAACTAGGCTGGTATTAACTTCATTTATCATTCCCTCCCAACATAAGCCTTCAATTTTCTTGGTATCTTTATTACAGTGGCTAACGGCTTTCAACCGTGAATATTGAAAAATGACTGTGAAATGTTTATTTTTTATTTTTTGCCCATTTAGACTGATTCTCCAAAGCTAAAGTTATGAAGACTTTCAGAAAATATAACGCAATAAATCTCCAACAGTCACAGAAGTCGCCCTTCTTCCACGAAGTTAACATTGATAAATGAATTTTTACTATAATATGCTATTTGTTGGGTTAAAAAATCATTCTTATTCACTTCTTCTTTCTGAAATTTGTAATAGCTGGTGAACTTAATAAAATTCATGAGTATACTTTTTTGTTGGAAATAAATCATAGTATATTATTAAACGAGTATGATTTCAATGAGAAAAAAATTCCACAGCTGGAACAAGCGTACACCGAGTTTATGGGAGAAGAAAGAATATTTTTTGACAATATTTCCAGTGACGGAAAGTATGCAAAATGCGTTTTGGTGCTAAGGTTTTTAGAAAAAAGTGAAAATGTGCGTTCCGAAATATATCTACTGTACGAACTATCAATGTTAGGAAGTGCCGCTGTTACGAATTGTCCGTTTCCATTTGTGAGACTATACGACCTGTCACGTCACAACCCTAAGTCGCACAAATGCATGAGAAAATTGTTTCGGTGGAAACATATGATAAGAATTCTTTGTCTGATGCATTGGAGCTGCATATAAATACGTCATTGTTTAATTGCCCACAAGGTAGAGGCAGGTGGCAGTAGTAGCGCTGTAATTCCACTTTCTGTTCCAGCCATTCTCTTTCCGTGAATTTGATGACATGACATCTTTCATTAGATGTGTCGTCATATTCGGTTTATGCTTGTGTTTGTGTTGCTGTTTCTGATTGGAATAATTATTGTTTTCCTCTATTTTCCCACTATTAATTTGTTACTTCATTCTTTTGTTGATGTTACTTCACTTTATTAAAAATCTGACCAGTTTGAAGTGCATAGAAAACACGAAAACTTGTTGGCTTTTTGGAAATAGTGAAGAAAGAGAATGTTTTCTCCAATCTAAAAATACTGTGGTTTAATTATGATAATAGAGAGTTATTGGAAACACGAATCTACTGCCTTGCAGTAATTTTGATGACCTTAAATAAATAGTGCTCGACCTTAAAACAGACTTAAAATTTGGAGTTATATTCGGCCTCGTCGAAGTAAATAAGATGCTATGTAGTACCCTCAACTCTGGCGTTATCGTCACATATTTTAAAGTAAACAAAAAACCTTCTTGCCGCTCGCCCCCGGGGTGTCTATCGCACTTCAGTCTTCATCTTTGTGCGTTAGAAATCACATCATAACGATTTTTTCTTGTAAAGTTCGTATTTCTTGGAATAATCAAGTGTTTTTTGTGCAATCCGTAAAGGATCGTGAAGTCAAAAAAAAAATTTAAACAAAGAATGGACTGCTTAGAAAGGCATAAGCCTAGGTCGAAACGTTTGTGTTCTAGTTCGGATTATAATTCCTCTTTAGAAAGAAGTCGTAGCCGTCGTTTATGATAATGTATTCCAGGGATACATCTTCGGAACAAGTTTCGAGTGAAGGTGTTAAATATGTTGGTCAATGGGATGTGTTGTCTGATTTTGATATCAGAATACCTGCTTTTGCTAGCAGAATGTGTTATTGTTCTTTTGATGGAACGCGCACATCAGTTTGGGCACGATTTGACGTCGTGCCATTCCTATGGTTTATCACAAAAAAAAACAAAAATGATATTATGTGAATCACTCGTATTATCACAGTTAAATTACGGCGATGCGGTTTTTGGGCCTAGATTATTAAAAAGAGACGTACTGAGGTTACAGCGTATTCAAAACTGTTGCATCAGGTTTATATGTATATCATATTATAAAGAACTGCAGTGGCTTACTTTGGAAGAACGTCGCAAGGTACGTGAATGTGTATTGTACTATACAATTTTACATACACAAAAACCTCCGTACTTGTACAATAAAGTTAGATTTAGAACCGACGTACACAATCTAAACCTGAGACAAGTTGGTCGCTTAACGATGCCTAAACATTCAACCGCCTTATTTGAGGGCTGCTTTTCATTCAATGTAGTTAGGATTTGGAACTGGATACCCGATTATTTAAAAGTACTTACATTAAATAGATTCAAACGTGAAATTAAAAGTAATTTGCTTAATGGTAGCTTAAAAGCGTAATGGAAGATGGATAACTATATTATCTATATTGATTATCTTTTCCTTGAAATGGAATAGTATTATCATTTTCTTTGTAATAAAACTTGTAATTTCTGGTTTCTACACAAAATGTTAATATTAAATGATAATTGATTTGTAATTCTCCTCTTGGTAATGGGTCTCTCACGGTTTTTTTTTCTCTTTTATTCATTTATTCTTGGTTTATTCTTATTTTTTTAATTATTTTTTGACTTTTTTGTAGTTTGTATTATTTTTGAATTGTATTCATAGTTATAGTGTATAGGTTTGAAGTATTCAACTGGTTGAGTGGAAGAGCAAATTCTTGATTTACTCAAGAAATTTGAACCCTGCCATTTGGCAAACTGCTGTGTAACATAATGAACCTTTTTATGTATATATTTACTTGTATGCACTGTATGTTTGGCCAATAAAAGCATTTATTATTATTATTATTACAGCATGATTTTGTTACAAATTTTTTCAGATGCCCCTAATACGGGGCGGGGAATCTACTGCAATAATAACAGTTCTCAACGGTTCTCAATGGTTTTTGGCAGAGGAGGAGAAATCCGAGCAAATAAATCATCTTGAACTTTTGGCTGTATTTTTTGGATTAAGATGCTACACCAAAAATTTAAAAAATTGTTCTTCGCTCTGCCGAGTCGATAAGACTACCGCTATTGCTTATATTCGCTCATTCTATAAGAAGTGTCAATTCTATTAGAAATGTTTTAATCTATACATAGTCAAGATTATGATTCAAATTTCAACATGTATGGTATCCAATAAAGATTTCCATTAATACTTTTAAGCTTAATATGCATGCAGACTAGCAAAAATGGGATAGCACATTGCCTTATTTTTAACTGTGCGTTAAAATTCAACATTTGCTTACAGAATTGCTCCTATTAGGTGAGGGGTATGGAGAGTGTACAATACGTTAAGCTAAATTGTCTTGTTCGAAAACTTTGGCAATGGTGTAAAAAAAAAGAAATATCTTTATCGTAGCATCATACCTACATTAGATCATCGGACAATATTATAACGGGTAGGGCCTCTCGGAGCGTACACATAGATATAGAACGGTCTCTTTCCGATTCAAATTTCGAGTCCTTAGTCGAAAGATTTGGACGTCCGGCCATTGATTTATTCACATGTCTAATAAATAAAAGTGCAATCTTTATGTTTCATGGCTTGAAGACCCTAGCCCGCCCTGGTACTCGATTTTCTTATCTCTCTTGGTATAGAAACCATCAATATTTACTCCTGAGCACAATCTTCTTCTCTTTGGGAGATTACGACATCCACTATCAGCACACCTCTCTTTGATGGGAGGTATATTATCAGAAAAGCGCTGCAGCTAGGCCAAGTTCCCGATTCATCCTTTAGAAATGTGCATGGCGTCTATTTCTGAAAGCACACTGGAACAATACGTATCGGGTCTAAAACTATGGGAGTTTTGCGCCTCAAAAAACAAAAACTCGACCCATTTTCTGTTTCATCAGTAGGGGTTTTGAAATTCCTCACGGCCTTAACACGTACAGGTGCTCATTAGCTCAGATAGCACCCGACCTTTCCCAAGATTACAGAATTCTTAGGAAACTTGAGAATGCGAAAATAAATTTCAATATTCTGTCGCAAAAATTAGCTACCTTATTAGCATTGGCGACCGGTCAACGCCTGCAAACAATATCTTTTATAGAACATACATAGAACAGAGACGAGTATCAAAATTTCAATTCCTAAAAGAATTAAAACATCAGCCAAGAACAGAGTTTAACCTTTGTTAAACATACCGTTTTTGAATTCTGATCCGGAAATCTGCGTGGCTTCGACCCTGCTTGCTTACTTTTGAGAAAGAACAGGTCCAGTTAGAGGATTGATCGAAAGTTCATTTATTTCCGTTACAAAAATTCGTAAGAAAATTTCCACACAGACACTCAGTAGCTGGATCAAGAATATTTTGCGGAAAAGTGGTGTGGATTCGGACAAATTTTCGGCTCATAGCACGAGGCACGCTTCGATCTCGGCTGGTTTATCCCGAGGTTTATCCTTTGCGGAGACAGTTTTGTCTAATTAATGAAAAATGGCTTTTCAATGTATGCATTTTTAGCAGTTAAGCTTTGATAATTACTTCAGTGTCATTAGCATTCAGATTGGAATTTTTTGAGAAAATGTATAATGTTCCAAATTGTTTTTTTTTATGTTTAGAGTACTTTTGGTTCTTAGTCGGATTTTTAAACTCAACATTATCCGAGTATTTTTTTTATTATGTTTTATGGTTACCTACTAATGAAAAATTACCTTTGGAACTAGGATTTTTCCTTTTTGCAACTCTCTCTAAATATCTACATAGCATCTTATTTACGAGACGAGGCCGAATATAATAACAAGATCAAACGAACTTACCTGTGATGTTCGATCTTGATTATATGAAGGCCTCGTCGAAGTAAATAAGGTCCCACCCTTTATACACCCAATCCCCTAAAAAGTTGCAAAAAATGTTCGCCCAAAATGAAGACTGAAGTGCGATAGACACCCCGGGGGCGAGCGGCAAGAAGGTTTTTTGTTTACTTTAAAATATGTGACGATAACGCCAGAGTTGAGGGTACTACATAGCATCTTATTTACTTCGACGAGGCCTTCATACACTCTGAAAAAGGATTGTTTGGTTGAAGTAAACGTATTTGTTTGAAAATGATTTGTTTAGAATTAACAATTTGTAATAAATACAAAAGAATTGAGTGTTCAATTAAAAAATTCAAATTGTTTGAATTTAAATTATAAATTGTTTGCAATTACTATTTGGATAACTTTCTTCCAAATATTGCAATTATTTAACTTAAAGAATATTCATTTACGCTGAAAACGGTTGGTTTGAATTGAACAATTACATTTATTTAATAAAAATTTTATAATAATAACAAATGTTGTTTAACTCAAAGCAATAGGTGTTAAATGAAGAAATTTGAACTGTTTAAATATATGGTTTTAAATGAAACTAACTGTTTCTAAATGACTCCACAATATATTTGAAAAAATGTGTAAATTGCAAGTGAATTATTGACAATTGTTTCGATAAATATATCATCGTCAGAATGACAGAAGTTACTTTTGACATGATGTATACTTGTTTAAATATAGATTATGAATTGTTTGAAATTAAAGTTCACATTTATTTGTTTCAAATGTGGCAATTATTAAATATAAAGAAAATATTTGTTGAAAATATATAAATTTGTTTAAATCAAAATATAAAATTCTTATAGATAATGAATCATTGCTTTGAAAGTATAGATGCCATAATGTTATTCTACATTGTTGCATATAATTGGTTTAAAGAATACATTTCTTTGAAATTAAAAAACATTTCTAAATTCTTTGTTTTAAAGAAATTAACCCAATCACGAGCATCGAAACGTGAAAACACCTCTCGTTTCGTCATAGTAGTAGTTGGACTGCAGATAATAAATAAGTAGGTACTCGGCCCTTGTCTCTGTACTCGGTGTGTTTATATCGTGGACCGTAGCTATTGTATGCATACGATCAGAGACAAAACCCGTTAAAAGTTCAATTTCTTTATATTATGGTGTTTTGTATGGATTGTATATGCATACAACGGTTATACTTTAAAATTGAACATTTACTGCCAAGTCACAGATTAAAAAAGATCTCATCATTAACCTGTGGCCAAGTTATGGATTTATTTGAAGTGTGTGAATTGTCCCACCTAAGGATGTGTTTTGCTGCTATGTATATATTTGTGTTTTGAGTGGCAATCATAGTATCCCAGTACAAAACTAACCGGGTTAGTTGTCTACATAGATTAATCCTTGAATTCGTCTCTATGTATGTAGGTACTTTTTAAGTTTTGTATATTTCGACACGTGTTTACAAGTAGTAGTAATACCCAAAATCAATGATTCTATGCTTGTGTTATATAATTCTTCAATAAATATGTTTGGACAGATAGCAAGACTTTTCACTTAAATTACCTTTTCAGCAATCTAGACTTTTCGAATTTGGTTTTAGTTTTGTAGAACTTTGTTATCAGCTGCACAAACACTCTTTAATATGACTCATTATAAAAATACATAATAAGAGGATTATTTGATTTACATCAATTGAACTAAGCGACTCGAGTTTGCACAAAAGAAATTATTTTGAAGTTTTAAAAAATGTATTGTTCCATTTAAACTTGTAGTTGTTTAAAATAAACAACTCAAGTTTCAAAACAAGAGATGGTCATAACTTTTTAAAGAAATTAATTGTTTATATTAAAATATTAATTGTTTGAAGTAAACAACTTGGAGTTTGGATTGAAGATATAATTTTCTTAAATCTAATCACCTGAATGTTTATATAACACTACAATTAGTTTGAATGATACCAAACTCTTGTTTGAAATTTTAAACAAACCGAAATTTTAACTTAACACCTCTGTTTGGTTGACTCTATTCAAACTTCAGATTTGTTTATCCTAAAAAAAATTTCTTTTATTCAAGAAAATCTTTTTCAGAGTGTATAATCAAGATCGAACATCACAGGTAAGTTCGTTTGATCTTGTTATTATTGAAACATGAAACTCTATAATGACATTATATCAAGGTAGGTGACACAGATCACCTACACATTGTGACATATAAATATGAAACATGAAATAAAGTCGGGATAGTGCACTGCAGTAATCGCGCACAAATAAGGACAAGCATTAACCTTAATAATGTTATCATCAAATGCGCATGCGTATATTTATGTCACTATTACTGCTTGACCTTATAAAAGTTCCAATAACTCTCTAATCTAGCGTGTTGATTTGTCTTATTATTTTTGAAACAACACTGTAGTGAAAATGCTTTTCCAAGACCCTCCGTAGCTCGCGCTTATTTAAACAGTTTCGAGATCTAGAAACCATCCATGGCTATGTATAAATATGCACGCCACTTACCCGCACCTTGCAACAAAATGGACCAGTAAAGTATTGCGCACTAACATTTGCATGCACTTCCCCCTACGAAACGCTCTCTTCTCAGATTTTGACTCCCTGTTCTGTTATGCTACAGCTTCCTTTCTTGTAATCACAGACGATGCAAATATTATTTGTGATTCTGGTCGAGTAGAACCTATGTGTTACATTTCCTTAGAAGAATTTGTTCACCTTTGATATCATTTAATAAGCTTAGATGACGTTTATTATCATTACATCAAAATAACTAAGTGAATTTTACATCATTTTTGGAATTGTTTCAATACCTTATACCAGCTCTGTATACTGCACACATCAATTATCACCGACATTCAATATGGATGATAAATTGATAAACTCGAAACGTGGATACTTTAATTGTATATTGCAAAAGTTAAATATTGAATATTCTTATCAAAAGAAAAATTTATGTTTGTTATTGCTTTTGAGATGAGAAAAGTTTTATAACACCAAATCAAAATATACCTCATCGATATATATATGAACTTCACTTCAGATACAAACTTTGTGTCACAAAAGCATAAACTTCAATCAAAATAATTTTGCTATTCATATTTTTCAGTGGAAGTGTATTGTATTGATTTTACCACAGTTATAAAAATTTTGCCAAATATTGAGCAGTTTTCACAAAACAATGACCTAAAGTTGAGAAATAGGTGATTTTTAACACCCTGTATCTCTGTAAATATTCATTTTAGACCCCAAGAGTGTGGTTTCTACGAAATCAGCACTTCAAGGAGAATCGAATATCACGAAAACATATAGGGTGTTCCATTAATAATTTTGAATGCGACGTCACGTGACCAAAAACAAATAACTCATTGGGTAACACAATAACAAGAAAAGATGCAGCATTTGCTCTTATTCATACCCCCAAAATTATAATTATCTACTATTGCCCAATTCTGATATATTACTTGTCTTAATCGTCGTGGGACACCCTGTATAATTTGGCATAATAATCATTTGTGTCGATATTTATGAAGTGAAAACTGCCTTGAGCGCTTTGAGAGGTTGAACTTATAGGCTTTTCCTTCATTGGGTAATCGACAATAACAGAATAGAACGGAAAAGGATATCTATATGATAGGTGGTGGTTCCAACCGATGTGTGGTGAGAGAGGAGGAGAAAGATATGAGCTTGGAAAAATGGAGAGAAAGATGGACATGTGAAACAAATAAGGCCAAATAAACTAATACCAATCTAAGGCTTAGGTGAACATGTGAATTCAAAGAAACAAACTATTGCCTTACGCAGTTCTCAACTGGACACAGGTCATTCAGGTTATGCACACTTGGATTCATGAAAAAATAACCCATGTTTGGGAAATGTGGTTTGGTGATTATCGGTTAATAGATAGCAGTAATTGAGTGTGCTATTAACAGCAAAAAAAAGCTCTCCATTTTTGTGAACACGGAAAAGAATAAAATTATAAATAAAAATAAGGAATGGCAGAAAAAGTAAGGAAAGGCAGATAAAGTTGGAGACGAAAGACTAACAAAATGAACAAAGAGTAAACTTTGCTAAGAGCGATAATGAACGTGTGGGAAGATTTTTGTGCTAGGACAGGAATGACATCGCTGTTCCATAGTGAATTCCAGCTGGGGAGAATCTCAAATTACCAGGAAAAGTGGAACCAGTACACGGTGTCTGAGAGTAGGCTTCCATCAAAAAAAAATTACTTGAACTAGACTTTGGCTAGAGAAGAGCAGCACTCCAGACTGGAACTCTTCTCGGGCAATGTTATTGCGGATTATGGAACAGTTCAATTTGTGTATACTCTGTATTGCCTAAATTTATCCAGCTGCGTTGAGTAATTTTTGGTAGGAGCAGAACTTATGAACAGCTCACCGCCTCACTTTACTTCAGAGGTTGACCGAGTAGTCAATAGGTTAGGTTAGGTTAGGTTTGTGGTGAGTGGGTCTATAAGGCTCTCCACTGCGACTCACAAGAGTCTATTGTGGCTCACACCTATTAAGATTTCACCAAACAAATTCAGCTTCTCAACAAAGCCGATTATTTTATTTGGTGAATGATATTTCAGGTCCGAGGGCGAGAGAGAGACCCTGCCAAACATCAGATACCTGATTCGAGCCGCGGCGGGACAGGCACAAATTATATGCTCTGCTGTTCCATCGTCTTCCAAACAAAGACGGCAAGTCGGATCTTCCGACAGTCCAATTTTTAGCATATGATGATTCAGATGACAGTGGCCTGTTAAAAGGCCTGTTAGACAACGTAGGTCATGTCTGCTATGGTCTAACATTTGTTTGGAGACATACTTCGAAGGATGTATAAAAGCCTTCGAATGAACCAATCCTGGTAAATTATGCCAGAAGTCTAAAGCTCTTCTTGCTGTCCAGGTATTTAGTGTTTGTTTGGCAAAACTTATTGCGATGTCAATTGTAGGTTCTGGTCCGATAGAAACACGTGCGGCACCCTCCCTTGCAAGAAAGTCTGCCTTCTCGTTTCCTTCCACGCCAGAATGGCAAGGGATCCAGACCAGCAATACTTTATTGAGTTCTCCTATTGAGGAGAGTCTTTTTTGGCAGTCTGAAACCAATTTCGACGTTACACGGCGCGAGCTAAGTGCTTTTAAAGCCGCTTGGCTGTCCGAGAAAATTTTTATTGTTCTATGTATGAGATTGGCTTGCTCCACTCTCTTCACACATGAAACAATGGCGTAAATTTCCGCCTGAAATACGGTTGCATAGGATCCTAGAGAGGTTGAAATTTCTGTCCTAGGTCTGCGCCCGTATACACCTGCACCAGAGCCTGAGGGTGTTTTTGAGCCGTCTGTGTACCAACAGCTGTCTGCTCTTAATAGTTCATCTTCACGGAGGACCCATTCATCTTTATTTGGAATTAGGACGGTGTAAGGCAGGTCGTAGTTTACTGTTGGAGGCATTATGTCAGAGGTCATTCCCAGAATACTGTGACTTTCACTGTCCGTTAGTATTCTGCTTCGTTCTGCATAAGCCTGATTTGTGCATTTAGAAATATGTACAATTCTGTATGCTGTCCATCTAGCCTCTCTTTTCAAAAATATATGGAGAGGAGGTAGGTCCAGAAGAATTTCCATGGCTGATTACGGTGTGGAGCTGATAGCACCAGTGATTGCCAGACAAGCCTGTCTCTGTAAACCAGAGAGCTTTGCTTGGGCCGTTCGCTGTAAAGCTTTTGGCCACCAGGCAATAGCTCCATATGTGATCATTGGTCTAACGATCATCACATATATTCAATAGACTTGTTTGGGTCCCAAGCCCCAAGATTTTCCACAGATCCTGCGAGTAGTCAATATACTTCGATCATAAGCGTACGATGGCTTATTTTGTCCAAACAAGGCTTATTCATTTGTGTTTGAACTTCTGTCGGCAGTGCTAAATTGAAAACACCATAACTTTGATCTGGCATCAAGTTTTAAAACACTTTGAATCTTATTTTGGAAGATGAACCTTCGAACCTTGTATCTTTCATGATAACAGACCTACTGAGCTTCATCACACTAAGCAATCGTTTGAAATTTCCTCCATCGAGAAAGTACTTATTAGAATTATAACAACACGTTTTGAATTGTTGGAGCATTAAGCTCGATCCATTTGATCTAATACGTGTAACAGTAGCTTCCAATTTCCACACGAGGCACTTTTACCACCAAAAAATCAGCATATTTTAAATTGTATTAAAGATGTTCACAACTGTTCTCGAATGAAAGTTATCATTCCAAAAATGTTGTTTATAGAGCTTGTGAGGCATACATAAGCAACAAACGTAAATTCAATATTTCACAGAAATGTATTTCACGAGGCTGCATCGAAAATATAAAACCGAGAAGGGATGTTGAAATTTATTTTATTGCTGATCGCAAATTGGTTGATCTCATTCTTATGCAAAATTTGGAGCTGGATTTCTTTATATTTCTTCACGTACAAACAACAGGGAGAGGAAGCTTTATACTGAATGTGTAGTTCTCACGTCAAGACTTAATACAAAAATTTATTGAATTGGTTCAATACACTTGTAGGGACGAAATCAAGTTGATGCTAGTTTCATCCCTTTTTCCATGCAAGTTTGTTTGATGGTTATCTTTCGTGCAGTTCGAATTTGAGCTCTTTTGATGTTCTAATTTCCAATCGATCAATGACTATTCACCCAAAATATATTCGATAATCAAATCCATCGTTCAAGCCGATGAACATACCGAGCATATTTTTTCCCGAATCAATATACTTATTTGTTATCACCTGTCCTTTATTTATTGTCGTACAATTCAGATAGTTCAGTATAGGAACGAACCAGTAGTATTACTATTATAAATTTCATTCATAAATTGCCAGAGCTTTTGATGACCTTGAACGAATCGCTTTACGACTCATTTTACGTAGGCGTAGGTAGCATGAGTTTTAAGATGACAAGAGACCTTTTCTTTCTAGAATGAGCCATATTTGCATAAAAAACTGTACGAGCCGAAAAAGCTATTTGAATTTATTCTTACAATTGCAATTTAAACAAAACGTACCGGTTTCTCGCAAAAACGCTAGGCCAATTAGGATTCAGCCGTTCAAAATACACTTTTCCATTCTTGGACCTATGATTGCTTACGGCAGCATTGACCGCTTCCGGACAAGGCCGCAAAAAGATTTAAACTCTCAATAATATTAAATCATTTTCCTTCACTGCTTATTTACTACAGCTAAGCTTCCATAGCTGGCTGTAATGCTTCACAAGTTTTTAAACTCAGCTACTTTCTGAAACCGAACATCTTTCACCCTAATCTTGGAATTGGGGGAAAAATGGAAGCCAATTTCTTCCAAATTTCATACTTGACATGTGGGTGGACATTTCTAGAGATATTCCGTTAGGTATGAATACATTCGACTAATTTTTTATTGGCATTGCCAACAATGTACTTTCCATGGCAATATTAAAAGCATCGTATGGTATAATATAATAATAATAATAATAATAAATGACTTTATTGCTGTGTTATAAAAATACAAGCAAAGGCGACGTTCGCTCTTAGATGATGTTCTCATACGAGAAGCACCAGCTAAGTGGCGCTCTTCCACGCAACCGCAAAACTAAAGATACAATATTCTTTACTTACAATAATTTCTTATATGCTCAAACAAAAGTTAAGTAACCTAATTTCGTAAATACTAAAATGAACAAGGCCAGTTTCATCTGATTAGCTTATAATTTCAATGTTATGCTATTATTAAGTAAAGACTTCTCAAGATTAAGTTTAAATTGAGAAATGGGTACCGTTTTGTAGACTTCGGGGATCATGTTGTACAGATTAGCAATGTTATATGAGAAGCTAGATCGAAATAACGTGGTTTTATGTTTCGGCATACTAATTTTATTTTTAAATCTCACATTTATATTGTGTACTTCCGATCTCTTTTTAATTTTTTTTTTTTTTCGATAGGTAATAAGGTGTTTGGGTTAACATAATTTTGTGAAATAGTACTGAACTATGAAGAATGCGTCTATTTTTTATATTCAGCCAGCCAAGATCTGCAAGATGCCTAGATGTTGGATTTCGACGTCTGATGCCTCAAATAAAACGAACACACATATTTTGAATTCGCTGTAATCGATTTTGATCCAGTTGTGTAAGTGCCGGTCCATATATCACATCACAATAGTGCGAGAGTACTAGGCTATCACAGAGCATAACTCTGGTCGTTTTATTGAATAATTGTCTGTGAGAAAATAAGAGTTTCAAATTGCAAAATGCTTTCTGAATTATTGATGAAATATGGGAGGAAAATGTTAAGGAGTCATCTAAAACGAGTCCAAGATTTTTTTCACAGTTGGATAAAATTAAACTATCGTTATTAATTTTCAAGTGTATTTTACTTTTCATTCTATTTTTCTCATTTCTACGACCAAATAGCATGACTTTCGATTTTGAAGAATTTACACTTAAGCAGAATTTAGTTGAAATCTCTATTATAGTTTCAAGTTCTTTGTTAATTTTTAAACAAGCGTCTTCAACTTCTGGTTCATTAAAATCCATATACAACTGCGTGTCGTCCGCGTAATAGTGAGCCTTCATACATTTCAGGTAACTTGGAAATTGGGATGTGTATAGGGAAAATAGCAAGGGGCCTAAGATGGATCCTTGCGGAACCCCACGTGTGAGGTACATTTTCCTTGACAATTTTTTATTTAGAAATACTCTTTGAGATCTTTGATCTAAGTAGGACTGCAACATTTTTTGCGCTTTTTTATCAAAACACATATAATTACATAATGACAGAAGCAAAGAGTGATTAATTTTATCAAATGCCTTAGAGTAATCTAATAAGATTAAGATGCAAAGTTTGTTGGGATCGATATAAGAATAAATGTCCTCTAAAACTTTGAGGAGTGCAGTAGTGCAGCTATATCCTGGCCAAAACCCAGACTGGTGTTCAGGTAATAAGTCGAATTTGACGATGTGTTGACGTATTTGTTCATCCATCACTTTTTCCAGGATTTCAGAAAAAGTACACAATAAGCTTATAGGACGTAGCTCATTGCAATCGACAGGATTGTCCGTTTTTGGTATGGGTAGAACCTTAGATTCTTTCCAAATTAAAGGAAACGTTGAATTTTCTAGACAAAAATTATATATATGAGTAATATATGCTAAAATAAATGGACAACAATGTAGAATCATATTGGTGTTTATATTAACAGGTCCAGCAGCATTTGAATGTATAGAAAGTATTTTTTCGTAAACCTTTAACTCATCAATTTCCGTGAATTTAAAATTATCGACATTCGGCAGTTTAGTTGAGGAAAAGTGGCTTAAAATGTCAGCATCTGGATTAGTGTGACCACCTATGCCATCGATGAAATGGTAATTTATAAGATCGGGATCTTGTAAGTGATCAGGAATAACTGCTAAACTTTTATTATTATGAAAGATGTTATGCTTTTTCATTTCTTTCCAGATATTTTTCTTTCGCTTTAGCTGAAATTCAAAATATGCTTTTTTTTCACGTTTAATTGCATGATTGACTTCATTACGAATTGATTTGTAGTAAATCCAATGATTCTCGTTTTTTGATTTTTTAAATCTAGATAGTGCTCTATCTCTCAATGTATCAGTTAGCCACGGAGACTTTTTTCTTGTTATTTTAACTTGACGCAGTGGTGCATGGGTCTGAAATAGTTTCGAAATAGTTGAATTTAATATTTTGATTTTGCCTTCAACATCGTCAATATAATATATTTGTTGGAGATCGGAAGCTATTAAATCCTGATAAAAATGATCCGGTTCAAAGTTCCTAAAGTCACGGAACGTGAATTCAAAAGGTTTGGGTTTTTTGGAGGAAGGCGATCCAATGCAACAGGATGGAAGAGAGTGGTCTGATACCTGATACCTTTACATTACTGATTTTCAAGTTTACTGAACATAATATTAAATCTAGCAATTTTGGTCCTCTTGTTGGTTGGTTAATAATTTGAACAAGATTATGGGTATCAAGAATTGACTGTAGGGTTCTACACTGTAGGTTGGTAGGGTCTGAGAAGTTTATATTAAGGTCTTCATTCATATAGTGTGGGGCAGTCAAATGGAATAGATTTATTCCATTCTGCTGTTCCACACTGTATGAATAGTATGTAAATAAAACTGGATGGAAATCCAGAAAGCTACTAAATAGCAAATGTCTCGACTCACTTCATTTTCCAATCCGACTCAGACAGTGTATCCCATTTTATCTTCAGGTAGGTAATCAGTTTAGTGGGGTGAATAAAGACTAAGTATAAAGTAGAAATTCATTTAGTAAAAAAAATCAGCAAAAAATAGAACTTTAGTTTCGGGAAATACAAAGGACGCAAAACATGTATAACTCAAATGTTTGTTCTATAATTATTGTTGACGGTGCTTAACGGTTTTCCTACCATAATGAACTCCCGAATTTATAAAAACTCTTAGTCTATGACATCAAGCTAAATTTATATTTTAAAATTCATTCTGACTTGCATATTTCTGTCAAAGTATAACTTCAGCGAACATGAAAATGAGAAAGAAAATACAAATTACACAAGACTGTGTAGTCTACTTGAGAAATGTACTGAATATATTTATTAATCCTGAAAGAAAGTCCACGTAAGTTACAGGTGACAGAGCAGCTCCTAGAAAGATTTTAAAAAATATTACGCTTCAGTTTACCCATCAGACACATCCTTTATCAGGCCAGTGGCGGCAAATGATTAAAGTTTGAAACAGTTCTGCAATTTTTGAAAAAAAGTTTACCTCCTGAGGAAGTTGTTTTCGATTGATTTTATCGTCCTTTTTCCGCCTCCCGTGCTGAAATATTGGAATACTGAAACGATTTTCCATTGCCACACAATAGAAATAAGAGTCACATTTCTCATAGATCAAGTCTACAGATTTTTGGAGTGGGGATTATTTTTTTGTTTGTTTTTTTAATATGTTACTTCCACAGAGTTTTGGAAACTGAAGCACCCTGTTTGCTGTTACACTATGCAATGAATTTTTCAACTCACTATATTTTTTTGAAATTTATTTCATTTCATTCTTTCTGCTTTGCAATGCAGATACTTGAATATGCATTAAATGTATGTCTCACAAATGTAAAACATATTCATCGAGCGGGTATTGCGCTTTCCAGAAGCTGTGAAACTGAGAAATTTGATGTTAGTGAAATGTCAACGTAATAAATGAATAATTGTTGTTTCATGACTTCAACTAATCAACTGGCTGTAGTATCAACCAAATTCTCACTAGTAATACCACTAGAGGTCAAATTATTTCCGGAGATTTTTTCGATCTCATGAATATTTTGAAAATTATCCCGAGTCGAGGACGAGAGATAATTTTCTAAAAATATTCATGAGCGAGAAAAAATTTCCGGATTTAATTTGACCTCGTGTGGTGTTCGGTAAGAAAATTCCACACCAAATGTGTTTCCAACAACATCAATTTTCGTCTTTATCAAGTTCTTGTAAAACAGGTTTTGTCAACTTAATTATTCAGTTACCATGGCAACTCAGTGAAACTCTAAATTAGAAATTATTTCTGTCAAAAATTTGTCAAAACAGCACGACGTAGAAAAATGTCTCGCTTCGGTCAAGTAAACAAAATATTTGCCAGAATATTAAGCAGTTGACACCAGCGAATACTAGGAAATTTAAGGCAAGTGTATGGAAGCAGTTTATAAACTTTTGCACAGAAAAAGCGTATGATTTCGACAGAGCGGATATACATGTGGAAGAACTGGCGCTCATTCTTGAAGACTATGCCTTCAACATGCGAAAAAATAACTGTGAAGACTACAAAGAGAGTGTTATCGAAGTTCTATGGAATTCCACAGCTAAGCAGTTGCAGGAATATTTTTTCGAAATGTATAATCGCAAATTTAATCCATTCTCTGCAAAAAATGCTGCAAAAAATGCTAAGCGTCGGAAGCTACAAATAGATCCAACCAAGAGAAAGGCAAGTTCATCCGCACTATCAGCAGACCAATTGATAAAGATTATTGAGCTTTGGGACGAAAACACTCCGGAAGGATTGCAAAGGAAGTTCTTCCACACTGCTGCTCATGAATTGGCCTGGAGAAGGAAATGAAGGAGCGGCAGCAACAATAGAATATTTTGTGGAGGAAATTGACAATCAAGGAAAACCAACAGGACGCATTGAGTATAATCCGGTTTTCTCCAAGACCACCCAAGGCGGTTCAAAAAGAATGGCCGACAGTAAGTGGCTTGTACCGAATACAGTTAATGATGTTCAAAAAACTAATAAGCAAGCGAGACCAACTCATCAAAACGAATCGTTTATTTTTAACTCCAAATCCAAACTGGCACCACCCCAATTCCAAGGGTTGGTACAAGAACAGCCCGGTTGGACAAAATACAATATCTTCCTGGTTCGAATTGGCGGCATCAGTGATTGGAATCGATGTCAACAAGATCAAGATAACAAATCATTCTGCGAGGGCCACTGCTGTTTCAACTCTAGCCAAAAGGGGAATTGGAGAACAGCAATTAATTAAAATAACAGGGCATGGTAGCAGTCACTCCATAAAACCATATCTGCAAATTGACTCGGGCCATCATCAGGATATAATTGACGCAATGAGGTCTGCTTCAACTTCTGCAAAGACAGTCCAAGAATCTTTAAATCAAGAGCAAGCAACTTCGAATCAACCTGCCATAGTATACAATAATTGCGTTTTTAATATAAACATCAATCATAATGGTCCATGAATTTAGAAAACATTTAAGCTTTTTGTTGAAATTAATCAAAATTATTATGTGAACAAATGAAAATTAAGTTGTCAAAGGAAATATTCTGTCATTATAAACGTCAAAAAAATTTCCAGTAAAATTCGCTGTTGCTATGGTGATCTGACAGAAATACACGTTCTGATTGGTTAAAAATCACAAGTGTGGAATTTTCCAGGAAATTGTATAAGTTCAATTTGCTTTGTCGTGTTTAACAGAATTACAGACTTAATCAATCTTACTGGACTACATTCAATTCGATTTGCTGCAATTTCTGTTCACTCAGCACTAAGATATTAAAAGTTCGATATTACTCAGTCGCGTTCATTCCAACAAAATTGATCGGGTAGCGACTTTTAGAGTGATCCCTCGTTTCTTAATTCTGTTTTAGATGCTAATTCATCATTGTTCGGAAGCGCAGCGTATTTTAATTCTGAAGAAAAAATGGTGGTCACATCTAATTAATCTACAAAACACGCGTTCAGAAGGAAATTGCCATCGCGGTAGATTATCTAATAGGATAATCTGCATAAAGTGGGGCTACATAACGAGGATCTCAGCTGCAGACTTTATGGCACGGAGACCGTAACCCATATCTTGTCTGACTAAGTGGAAGAAAGGAGGCTCAATAGAGATCTTTCAGGTCACAGTGAAGGTCACCCCGATATATAAACATAATTGATGCTTCGTGAGACAATCCACATGTTTTGTTCATTCACATAAGATAGTTTTCTTCTATTTAAAAATTTTATGTTCCTTGGGGGGATTGGAAAAATCCTAAGGAATATAGTATTCATCCTCTCCCTTCTCGGAAGAATATACAATACTTTGAATTTCACACAAGTTTTCTTGAAAAGAGGAAGGAATATGTATTAATCGATCAAAAATGTATATACACTCATTTCATTTGTGAAAAGGGTCATTACAAGCTTAGATTTGGCATGATTATGTATTAAAAACTCTGAAATTCAAATAGTTTTATCAGCTAATGACTTCTGAAAGACATATGAAAACAAGCTTCCATACTAACAGTTGGTAGGCCTTACAATCGAGTTTAAATGAAAATTACACGTATAAGGCAGAATAACTAAGTATTTTACATAAGATCGTTCGTAAAAGAAAAGCTAGGAGCGACGTCCTTCAAAAATAATCCGAAATGAGCTCTTTGAGTGAAAAACGAATTCTACGAGTTTAACGACAAGGGATATACATTGCGTAAAGGAAGGTTCGCAGGAAATTGTTGCCGACTCATACAGTATGGTCACTAAAAACTCTAGACAAATGATGAGAGAGGAAGCAAAAAATTGTGTTTTTCCATTTTTATCGAGTTCAGATTTTCAACAAACTGAAAACAAAATTCTATTCCAATCAATAACATAAACAAAAGCAAAAGCACTAAGTCTGAGGATTAAGTGGGGAATGGGAATCAATACCAGTGTGGTATCTCAATTGCCACAGAAGAACTAATCAGAGAAGGAATTTCTGGCAAAAACATAACAATCTGCACTGATGGTAGACAAGCCCTATTAGCCTTGAACAGACAACGTGTTATATCGGGGCTAGTACTAGAGAGTGCCACCAAGATTTAGCTAACGCATCGGCAGATAACCAGATTATCCTGAGGTGGGTTAAATGGCACGACAGGGGTAAAGGTAATCGCATTGCCGATTCTTTAGCCAGGGAAGCGACTGGAATAAAAATTTCAGGATCCAGTGACACCTACGTCCTAACGACTTCGACAATTGCGGAACTAGCCAAACGTTACACCCATGCTCAATCCCTTAAGAGATGGGATGGAATCAAAGGATGCAGTTTTGCCAGGATGGCTCTGGGAAGCTGGCGCCGAACAAATATTTGGCGATGGCCAGGTAAAACCTACGTTTAACAGTAGGATTTCTGACTGGCCACCACCGTTAACTAAGGAAACACCTCCATACTATGGGGCTAGTGGACACACCCCTATGTAGGATGTGTGAACAGGAATATGAAACTGTCAGACATGTCTTATGCGAGTGTCCGGAGTTATCGTCAATAAGCGAGTGTGTGTTCACTGAGTCTTGGCCTACACCTGCCGATATGAAGGAGATGTCTCCTAGTGACCTGTCCACCATCCTGGGAAGGACAGGTTGGACGATGACCTAGGAGGACAACTCCTCGGGAGGATGTACAATGGGTCACATGTGGCCTAAGTGCT
Organism: Galerucella pusilla; assembly: GCA_910591695.1. NCBI lineage: Eukaryota > Metazoa > Arthropoda > Insecta > Coleoptera > Chrysomelidae > Galerucella > Galerucella pusilla. The sequence continues at coordinate 1,326 of CAJUYI010002837.1, read as the reverse complement.
GTGGGCCTACACTCACCCTCCCCACTCTACAGACTGAGAACCTAAACAAGATAAGTTTTTATTGAGATTTTTGACATAATTTTTGGAATTTATGATATAAGTGAAACAAAACTATCTAACTTTTTTTTTATTCTGTTATTTAACGTCGGTCTATTTCTGCGACTGTGGCTAATCACCGACGCCGGGAGCACTCTACCCCTAACCGGAAATTTTGGCGAACCCACTAGTGTTCCAACCAGTGGTAGCGTTCTTTAACGAGCCCAACATCCATGGACTCGGGACCTCGGTTTTACGTCTCCTCCGAAAGACGGCATATCTACATTATACCTCGTGCTCATTGGTATAATGCCTGCGAGCTGTGATATGCTAGTCCGCTGCAGGCTGTACGGGCCCCATACGATGGTTTTCCCTGGCATGGTCGTCACCCATCCAAGTACTAACCATGTCCGACCTTGCTTGACTGTAATTATCGCATCGAACGCGTTCCACTACAGTGCTGGGTCGTCGCCCAACTATCTAACTTCCTAACAAAGCCAGTTCTCATGTTATCTGAAATGAATATATTTAGGGAAGAAAAATACATACATTTACAAGTACGAATAATTACACACTCCTACGTCAAAAAGCGCTAACCTAACCAACTCTACTGTCCTCCTCAGGAATATCCTCCTCAAAGGAATATTTTCCCAAAAAAACTCCAAACCAAAATACAGAACGCCATTGAAGACTACAAACTTTCCATTTATCTCCAATGTTGACAAAAAAAACTTTGATCTCCTCAAAGACCTCCGAGTGAATTTGTGTGTGTATTTTTACTCTTAACTTGAATTGTGTAATTAATTTTTTGCTAAAGGGTTGATTCTATATCAAGGTCTCCTCTTATTTCTGTATTTCTTTATATATCTTGCTTTGTGACTATTCCAATTTTCAGCTTGTTTGTTAATAGTACCTAAGAGTCACATTATAATGGTCGGTCAATTGTTCTCAGTACATTAATCTTTGCTTCCTCCAAAATATAGTTTTTATTAATAAATGTCGGGTTCATGTTGTGAAGTTTCGTTGTATTTTCTTCTTACTTGGTGAATTTTCATTTTATTTTGGTCCTTCAACCAATACTTCAGTTTTTTTCCACTATCACTCCAAATTCTTCGGAAACCGTGTTCCAACTTTATTTAAGAACTTTAGTTTTTTATGTTAGATCGGTCTGACCGTTACGTTACTTGGAGCGAGGGAGGTCGCGACGCGAAAGATCTGTCTGTTACGTTACGTTGTTACGTTATGTGCCGTTATGCGCGTGGGCTCTCGCTTTCTCTCCTTAGTCTAAGA
>CAJUYI010002836.1:0-27700 GCA_910591695.1 Galerucella pusilla | reverse complement strand
CAGATAAAAAAAACAAACAAAAAAGGCACAAAATAAATAACCAACCTTTAATTCTTATTAAATAATAACAACAGAAAAGTAAAACTCTTGGTAAACTTAAAAAATATATATGTTACGGTTAATACCAGAAAATAGTTAATTCCCGAATTAACCAGCTAAAACACGAATTAACCGAATGTCAAGGATAAAACCCGAATATGTCATAGTTCCGCTCTTGTTTCGCATATTATCCAGCGCAAACAGGTTAAACCGCGAATTACCCAAAAGCAACCGCATAGAACTCTCATTGTCTCAGTTTTTTGTCGTTTGTCAACATGGCTGGTAATACAGAAAGTGTAAGCAATTTTAAAACGCGTTTCAATGAAGAGTTTTTCAAAGTTGCTGTTACCAAAAATGCAAATACCAGATATTTAAATTGTGACGAATATAAGAATACAATTAAAAGTGTCAAAAAGGCAAAAAATACCGCCTCCAAAACTTCCCAACAATATCTCCGCATAAAACGTGATGATGTGTGTTCCAGAGGCGGCATTGAAAATTTAATTACCCCTATAATGAAATAAAAATCGATGAAAAAGGGATTAGTTGTGGAACCCGTTGTGACTTCAATAATGCATTGCTGACGATTGTACACGCTGATAATGACAAAGGATATTATGAATTAGGTAACGAAAACGATACTATTCGTGAAAAATGAATTTGCTGTTTGCAAACGAAAGTTAATACCATTATAGTGTGTGTCAAGTGAAAAAAAATCATTAAGAGAAATTGCCAAAAACCAGTCAATTTCCGGAGGACAGGGATTTCAAAAATGTAACTGTAAAAGCAAATGTTTCACCAAAAAATGTAGATGTAAGTCGAAAAATCTGTAATGTAATTCTAAGTGCCATTCAAGCCTATCCTGTTCCAATAAGTAATATGTAGTAAAAGTAGGTAGGTACCTACCTATAAGTTTTGATCCATAGGTATTAAACTTTAACCTATTAGCCTTTTGTTTTTTTTATAGAGAATATGGCTATTTCTTTTTTATTATTATAATTTTAGAGAACATATTTTATTATTCTGTATTACTTATGTAATAAAAATCACAGCTCAGTAACTATACGCACGTCTATGAATAAATGAATGCGACATAAATAATTGCTTACTGAACTTATTACCCGGATAATTCGCGAAAGATCCAAGTGTTATCGGATATAACCGATCATATTGTCTAAATCGCGTTTTATAAGGTAATTTTACTGGCAGGGTAGAATATAATCCAATCTTTTCCAAAACGACACAAGGAGGATCAAAAGCTTTATCTGGCAGTAAGTGGCTGGTAAGAAATAATGCTAACAACAATTTGTGTCTTCGTTTATTTTTAAAAATTATTGAAAAAAGAGATTCCAATCCTTATCTAACAACAAGATTATTTTTAACAGTACATCCAAATTGGGAGAAAGGAATATGGTTCAAAAAATCACCATTGAGAATTAATACAATTTCAAAGTGGACGAAAATATCGGCAGAATCAATTGGTATAGACACAAAAAAAATAAAAATAACCAATCATTCACATAGAGCTTCTGCAATATCTGCGCATTAGCAAAAGAAGGAGTTGGTGAACAAGAAGTAATTAAGCTTACAGGACATTCTTCTGCCCATTCTTTGAAACCATATTTACAATTAAATGAAGAACACCATTTCCAACTTATAGAGAACCTTCGAGAAAATAAAAATAAAGAAAAGGAATCCTCAGTTTCTAACTTAAATTCATCACAGGTTATGATGCAAAACAATCCCCAAAATAATGCTACAACGTACAATTATAATAATTGTACTTTTTACATATAGTACATTGTTTACCGGGTAGGAAAAGCTCAACATTCCTGGACGACTGTGAACACAGAGTCCAGGAATGTGGCTTTTCCTACGAGGTAAACATACTATTTTTCCGCAAATCGTTTAAAATTCGACAGATATTGATTGATTTAAAAAAAAACGCGATAATTTTATTCCCAAATAAATGGTGCTTTGAAATTCCTAATAAAATTACTTGGGTTACTATGGAAACGTATTGAGGTTGAATTGTCAAACTTGACGCTTATAAATTTAATTGCTGGTGTTCTCGAAAGTAAAATGATAAGTGATGATGAAATTTCCATTCCTGGGACTCCTCCAGAGCTGGTTGAGGCAGTGAATACTGCTTCATTAGAATTATTGCCAAAGAAATCAAGAGAAAAGTACGAAAATGCATACAGACGTTTTATGGATTATCGCATGAGTAAAAATACTAGTTCTTTCTCAGAAAATGTTGTAATGGCATACTTCCTAGACCTTTGTTTAAAGATGAAATCTTCAACATTATGGGCCAATTATTCAATGCTGAAGTCAACCCTTGCACTTAAACACAATGTAGATATATCTACATACTCAAAACTTCGTTCTTTATTGAAACGGCAAGCTCAAGGTTATAGGGCAAAGAAATCTAAGATTTTAACGAAGGAAGAAATTGAAAAATTTATCCAGGAAGCTCCAGATAAAGAAAATTTAATGATTAAGGTAATTTACAAGGTTTTAATTTCTATTTAGATTATAGCTTTATTTATTTTTTAGGTGGCTGTAATATTTGGTATTTCTGGGGCCTGTAGAATGGATGAGTTAGTCCGAATGACTGTACACGATATAGAAGACTTAGAATCTAAGCTTTTAATCAGCATACCTGATTCGAAAACCAACAAACCAAGATCATTTGTAATTAATCAGATCTACTTGAATGTTTATCGAAAGTATGTTTCGTTAAGACCAGAAAATATGAACAGTGACCGATTTTTCTTTAAATATCAAAGCGGAAAGGGTTGTAGACAAGTGGTAGGAAATCTTCAATTTAGAAAAATGCCCAAAATAGTTGCTACTTATTTGAACTTGGCAAATCCGACAGAATATACTGGTCACTGCTTTCGTCGGTCTTCTGCAACAATATTGGTTGACTCTGGTGCCGACATAACTAGTTTAAAGAGGCATGGCGGATGGAAGTCATCAAACGTTGCTGAAGGATATATCGAAGAATCGCTTAACAATAAGGTTGAGGTGGCAAATAAAATTTTCACAGTACAAAATATTCAACAAAATGACCCTACCGCCCTGCATGTTGTCCAAAATGTTTCTCATAGTTCTAAGAGTGTTCCTCCAATGTTCAATAATTGTACTAACTGTCAAATTACTGTAAATATAACAAATTGATCTTAAAAATGTATTCAGCAATGACTTGATGTTTTCAAAATATAAATTAATTCCTTATAAGCAATGTGTTTTCAATCATTTATGTAGAACACTAACAACTGTACGGAAATATCATTTCCTTACAGTAAGGAAATGACATTTCCTTACAGTAAGGAAGTCCTGACTTTTTCTTCAAGAAATTTTGACAGGAATGTCAAAATTTCCTAGCGATTTGCGGAAAAAGTATTTTTTTTTTCATAATGTTATTATTTTTTGGCTTTTTATAATTGAAGTTTGCAATAAATAAAACGTTTAAACATATGATTTTTTAGTTTTTCTCTCGTGAATTAGTCATGTCGAATACCACTCAATTAAAAATTTTTCTCTTGTCGTATTCAAGTTTATTGCTTTTAGGTAATTTTGCTCATGACATTTAATCCAAAAAATGTCATTCGCAAAATTGCCAAGCAACAAACTTTCATGACAATCGAAAAATTTTGCCGACAAAATTTTCACTCTCGTGTGTATATGAATAAATCATTAAACTTAGATCTAAAATCGATTTGCTTACAGGTTGCCGGAGAGCTTATAAGCGTGTCAAGTTCTTTCGGATTATTTGCATCTATTGTAAATTTAAAACTCTCGTTTATAAAAATAAAGTCATCATCCGTTATTGGTAGTGGGGATGTTACTCCAATGACATTTTCTCCATATTTAATACTTGTTTGGATATCGGCTATTGGGAAAAACGATTTCTGTAAAAGATAATAATATAAAATAGATATTAAGTAGTATAGGTAAAGATTTTGGATTCTGCCGAACAACTGTATAAAAAACCTATCCCTAGCGGTGTAAACGCAAATCGGATTAGGCACCTACATATTTAAAAATATACGGACAGTGTGACAAGTATTCAAAATTGCATTGCTTTTGTAAAGATCTAGTTTGGAGAGGCTGTCTTGGGAATTAGTCCCGTAGATGAAATGATGGCTGATGGCACCACCTCTACGTTCTATGTATGCCATCTTCTATATTGGCCACTAGTTGGAGGGAGCTGGAGGGATTTTTTAGTAGTTCTAATAGTTTTATTATTTCCTTTCCAAAGTGCTTCCGTATGAGTTCTTGTAAGTTCTCACAGAAGCAGACTATCTGATATTATGCAATACAACACAGTTTTTTTTAAACAATGTGGTGGTATAAATAATAAGTATCCAGGTTTTTTGTGTTCTTGTATATAATAGAAACCTATACCGATCCTTATTTGAGATCATTTCAACTTAAGTTTTAGGATGGGATGGGAGACATTCTAATAGGTACTTCTAAATTAAAAATGCAGTCACATTCGAAAAATATAGGTACTTTCAGTTTTATAGAAATCAAATTGATCGTTTGAAAATTAGGAAAAAAACTATTTTAAGTTCTCAATTAAAATAAATTACTTCAGCATTCTGTATATCGGATGATTTGTTATTGAACTTACAATATTTTGGTAATTTTCTAGATAGATATTAATAGTTTTTGGCTTCGGTTCCGGTACAAGTTCGTTAACTTCTTCTTGGATAAGTTTTACACTTGACTAAAAAATTACTTTCCTGAATTAACAATATTTTGTGTGTGGTTTTGTTTGAATTTACCAGTTTCGTAGCATCTGTTCCAGCTTTACTTCTTTTGGGAGGCATTATGTGCAGTCGAGTTTGACGTTTAAAAATAAAAATCTTATTAAAAACGTCAAAAAAGAATGACAATAATATTTTATTTTAGCTCATCAAATATGTTGACAACGGCTACAGCTGAATAATATTTCTAATAGACGTTTGATACTGTACTGAAAGAAAAATAATATGGGAAGAATTAAAAACAAGAGTATTACTGAGTAAGTTTAATAAATAGCAATATATTATGAACTAGGTATTAACTAATTTTAATATACATTTGCAAAGCTCCAAGTCTAAAATCTGAAAAGATATTGGTTCACTTATTCAATTGAATTACAGAAAAATGGTATTTGTTTTGTATTGAATTTGTGACAATTTGATTTTATTTATATTAGTAAAACCTTTGCCTTCCTATAAATATTTTATGTAAGTTTCTTTATAGCGTAGGAAGGTAGTCCTAGAATCCGTTTTTATCTGCATCATAAGTTGGCTCAAAATCACGACAAACAACTATAACCGATCATGAGTTGCGTTCTAATATGGAGTAATTATTCATATAATTCTAAACTGGGAAACTTTCTTAATGAATCATCGGGGGTTTCCGACTATCTCTATGACATCATCAACAAATATCAGGTTGGTATAGGCAACTTATATAACTAAATCGCCATACTGGTTGTCTATCTACTACACTGATTAATTCGTATTTAATTGGTATAAATAATTGAATTTGAATACTACTTCGACATGCTTTATTATATAATATCTAAGTAGGTATGTAAAAAATACAGTAAAATATTTGTTCCTAAAATAAACATGGATTACTGATACACTAACATGTTTGAACAAGTGAATGTGAATATGAATTTAATAATTGATTAAAAAATATCTCCCAATATTTGGTAGTATACTGGTATACCGTATATTATAATACCTACCTTCCTATACCCTATGCCTATACCTACTAAGTAGCTAGATTATCATTAATAATTGTAGGTAATGTATTTACGCTGGTGGTAATTTTTAAAAATATTTCCTGGTAACAATGATATAGGTATATATAGGTATATATAGGTATATTATGTAAATTTGTGAAATATAAACCATCCAAGTATAACGTAGTAAATGAGAACAAACCTATTTTGTAACGTGTCAGATGGCTAAATTCTAGTCGTGGAAAAAGTAAAATTAGTTGCGTGTTGCGTTGCAGCGCACTTGTTGCTTGCGGTGAGGTGGATACTTTTTACGTAAACAATAACAAAATGGGAGTCAAATATCTCAAATGACATTGATTTTCATATATTATTGTTGAAATAATATATTAGAAAAGCTTTTACTCCAATACATTGGATAATATCTTATAAATGGAATTTTTTAAAATATAAACAAGGAGAACGTGACTGATTTTAGAAGTGTCTACTCAACCTACTTACAGTTACAGTTTACAGTACTAAAACACTCAATGCTGCGCAATTTAAAAAGAAATCATCCTAAATGCAATTAGTACACATTAAAATATCCAAACGAGGTAGCTTGATACCTAATATTTGGTTATTGGCTGTCAAACTCTTGAATGCATGATTATATATTTACATATATTTTGCGCTATTGAAAAGAGTGGGAAAAATATGAATTTAAATATCAAACACCCATATATAATTGAAAATAGAATAACACAATTAGAATAAGTAGGATATGACGTAGGAACCTAGTCGTGAGTTATTTTGGTATTACGAAATTGCTGGATCACTCTTTAATTAAAATTTAACTGAAATGTTATTACTTTGTATTTATTTTTACGAGAAAAGTTACCATTGACCCTGATTCCAACATGTTGGCTTAGGCGCGGTCTTTGTCGCGGTATTTTGTTCAATGTAAATTCCTACTTATATGCCAAATGTAAAAAGAATATCAATAATGTGTTTTTTGGAGTATAACATTTTACCAAAATAAAAAGAAATTGCGAAGTATGTATTCAGATACTTTTCATTTTTATTATTCTACTCTATTATATTTTTATAAAAGGTTTACAAAATTGTTGGTAAGATAGTCACTACCTTCGATTCTCGCCCCCAATTTGATACCTTACAAGCAGCGACGTACGCGACTGTCTCGAGAACTAGTGCGGAGCCGCGGAATACGTTGTACGAATAACTCAAAAGTGGACGTGTGTGGCTCAGCATGAAGAAAAACGTCAAAAATGGAATAATTTCATAGTTTAAGTGCAAAAGTGCAAGAAAATATTTAGTGGAAAATGTGTGGTATAGTGTATATAATGTAAATAATGCCTTTATTAATTTCGAGAACTTGAAAATTATTTGTAAACAAACTGCGAGTTTCGTTCAAGATGGCTGGACTTTGAAGATACTCTTTGTCTGTATGTCATTATGAAAGTTGAGCTCCTTGCTCAGGATAGAAGGATAGAGTGGTAAGGAAAATACATTTTCATTTTTTATAAACTACATTTTTTTTCTCGTAAGAACCGACCAATATGGTGCAATGCCGACATTTTGTAGGAGTCTACTCCCAATAAAAGTATACATGCGGCCCTGATTTATGTGGCCTCGTCTGTTACCCAGTTTTGTTTTTTTCCTTTTATACATATCTAGTGTAAGGTAACACAGTTTTCCAATAATTAATATTTATATTCAATATATTTTTGATAAGCATTGTTTTAGCAAGCAATATACGTTTTTATGGGGTCAGGAGTCAGATTGCTTAGGTACAAAAATAAAAACAACTGTTTTCGTAGCAATTTTTTGTAATTTTGTCTTGAAATCTCGAGACCAAAGAACAGGTACACAAAACAGTAGGTATTTTTTGTTACATTTTTACGAATCTATGTAATATAACAGAATGACATACTTTTATTTCTTTTTCACAATATTGTGGGTAGATGTGAAAGAGAAAATGCCATACAATCTTGATTTGAGGATATAGACCATGCAAGCTATCTAGTCAAAAATCTCCAAATAGTTGAACTTATATACTATTTCTTGTATCTTTAGACTCTTTATTATTATACTAATATTAATGCCTAGTTAGTAGACAAAACTGTAACAACACTACAAATAATTCTAATTAGTGTCTAGCTAGGTATAAAGACACTAGTAACATTTATATTACAGCTAAATCTAATAAAGGTACCTACCAAATTAAAAGAAGTACCTAATACAATACATAGAAACGAGTGTAGAAATTAAATAATTACCCCCACAAAAATTGATAACTTGTTGAAAATTCTGATTAGTGGATTAATATAGTACTTACCTTCTTGTTATTCAAGTTCAATTTCTCCTTATTTATTGCTATTCCATGCCCAGTTATTAGAGATGAGTCATTTAGGTAGAATTTAAGTTTGTACAAATATTGTAATCATAAAAAATTTACTTAGGTACTGTCCTATAATGAAAAATTATTTCTAAACACTTCCAACTAGAGTTGTGACATTTTTACATAATGTTAATAATCCAGTATGCAATGCTATTAATAATCCAGTCATGTCTTTAACTACTTTAGGAATTCATTGATACAAAATAGGATTTTAAGTAATTGAAGCTTTAGAAGAGTTAATGCAGATAGAGAATAGTTCAGGCATGTCATCAATGCCAATTTCTAACTGATTCTTCTTCCAGTGTCCCATTTAAACTTAATAAAAATACCTACTATTCAAATTATTGTAATATCCACCTAAAAAATGGTTCGGAGTTGGCTGGAGAACTTGGAAAAAGTCAGGAAAAAATAAAATGATACTCAAATAGACTGGAATCTCAGGGAATTCTAGTTCACACAAAAAAGGCAGGCAAACTTGCAATAATCAGGGAACCAATGTACCAATCACATTCTTCATTAGTACCATTTTCATATTAATATTATGAAATTAGGTATGTACATTTTTTTTGAAATGAAATTCAAATTATGCAAACATTTACCATTTACAAGTAACGATAAAAGTTTTACAAAAAAGGATTTGAGAGTAGAAGCAGATATAGCCTCGGATATAACTAAAGAAAGGTTTCATAATGTTCTAGAAATTTTAACAGATGCTGGTATTATTTCTTTAGAAAGTGCCTATACTGTGTCATTGCAATGTAGAGCTCTTTTATGTAATTGTAACTTTAAGGAAGCATCTAAAAAAAAATACCTTTAAAAACTCTTGGTGCAGTTTTACTTTGACTTATGCATTTGTTTAATCTTAACAGGTTGTAGTCACTCAGAAGAATCTATGATTCTCTAAGCCCGAGTCTAAGCCCTACTATATCTTTCCAAAGGACAGATCTTTTTTTTTTTTAGCTTTACTATTTCTTCCAATGTTACATTGGAGCTGATACCACATAAGGGGTTTGGTGCCCCAACAAGGTGTTTGAGTCCCCTCATTGCTAGTTCCTCTGCTATTTCATTTCCTCCACAGTAGATGAATATCTCGGTGACTATATTGTTCTTGCCTAGTTCTTTTATTGATACTTTTCCTTATTTCAATGTGATCCATTCAGATATGACTTCTTACATGGCTCTAAAGGTACAGTTTTTACATATCCAGTAGTGTTAACAGACTACTCTTGACAAAACACTTTTAACAGACATTATTTATATTAGCAAAGTGATCAAAATTACCACTAAATATTTCTCAACAAGAAATAAAAATTAACATTTCTGTGTGTACTAAGGTTATGAATTAGTTGTAGTACAATCACTCGTACAATCATAATATTATGTCAAGAATAAATAATATTCTTGACAAATTATGATTGAATAAAAATACCTATAACAAAATATTTAGTGGATGAAGAAATCAACAGGAAAAGACAAAAAAGTGTATTTATTGCTTATTACTTTGCTTAATACTACAAAACTGGCAAAGGTGAAAAATTCTTGCACTCTATTTTTTGAGAAACTGATCACATGATTATTTTTCTAAATTTTTTTGTTGGACATAACATAATCTCCTTTTCCACAACATAATTTTCTGGCTACTCCAGAAAAATATTTTGTATTACACCCATATGACTGATCTATTTGACAAATTGTTGAGATCTAAATATTAGGTGCTTTCGATTATTTACTTTTGGCTGCTAGTAGCAGCTCGTAGTGACTGAATTCCGTTCGTTTATTACCGGGCGTGACGCCTAGTCTTACCTTCCCCTTGCCCCTCAAGCACATACCGAAAAGTCCACGGACATTAAATATTTGACGTTTGTCCGGTTTGACGTTTATTTAAAGGTTAAGATTGTGCCGATTACGATATAATACTATTTAAACCTAACTAAAAATACCTAAATATGCAAAATTTTATTATCAAAAACATTATAATTGAAAACTGTTCTTCTAACAACACAGGAAATTCATTGGCATTGGCACATGTCAGGTGGTTTTGAGGATCCTAAAAAATCGTGTTCGATTTGCTCAAAAGTCGTGACGACTGAGGCGTCACGCACAAGTGCTTGAAGCCCAAATAAACGAAAGCAGCAATTATGTGCCAATCGATCACACATATCACACAGCTTAGCCCAAACAGATTCCATTTGAAGGTACTCAATCAAATGTACCAGTCAAAACACTCTAGGGGCACAAATCAGAAGGGAATATAATTTTGATCATACATCCAAGATTCATCATTTTGTACAGTGTACAGTAGATGATATATAGTTGAAATAATACCCTTCTTGGTGTGAGTCATCGATTGTTAATGTCTTTCTAACACATTACGTAGGAAGAAATGGAAAAAAAGGCAGGTCTGTGATTAATCCCAATCAAAGTATCACAATAATGAACCGTTTAAATGAATTACAAACGTTAACCCTAATCTTTGACTTACAAAAATTTTATTGGTTGATGTTTAGATTACGCTCAAGCCGAGGCTCAAGCTCAACCTATCAATCGAGAGTTTGAAATACTATGAAAGCATTACTTTCGTAGCGGCAATAAGTCTTACGTCTGTTTCTACTGTCACACTGACAGTTCTTGACAGGTTCGTACTTTGTTGTTTACGGTCAATTATTATATATGAAAAGTGAATATTAATCTTATTGTTTTATTTATATGAATAATACAAAAATATGCATGCATACACGGAAAAACATCAATATTTTGAAAGTTCTCAAGTATTTTCAGTTAGAAAAAGAAGCTGGTAATTATTAATTGCATACCCTTTTCCTCGGCCTTTTCGAATTTGGCTAAATACAATCCTGATGATCTTATTTATCAAATTTAAGGTTAGCTATATGTCAAAATAGCAAATAAAATAAACGACATGCCGAAAACCCGGATATACGTCACAATCGATGACGCACACCAAGAAGGGTATTATTTTAACTATACCTACACTTTTTATTACTTCTGGCTTCTGAGGAGAAATTTACCGGAAATAATAAATTTAATACTATTATATTTTCATTTCATATTTCATTCTATTTTAATTCAATACATTTCACAAAAATTGTAACTTCATGCTAAATGTTACTGAAATGCATAATAATTCTTACAAGTACTATGAATTAATATTAATTAATCAAGTTTGTGTTTATCTTAGTTTTTATCTACTGTAAAATTCTGTTTGATAAGACAACAATAAGCATTATAATTTAATGTTATTAAAATATTTTGTATCTAACCTCTAACTATACCTGGAACTAAATCATTTGTGAGTCAATATAAACAATAAATAGTTGTTGATACTAGAAGTAATTTACATTTCCTTTGTACTAACCAAAGATGTACTTACATAATATAGCAATTTCATTAGTTTTTATTTATAGAAAATGTACCTTTATCTACGACCACCTTCACAATTAGTCATTTACGCACCAAAAAAAAAATGTGTGAAATCATACATTATACATACGTTAAAAAGCGTGCGTAAATGAACAACGCTTTTTATATAGGTCTTTCATTATAAAACCCAAAAGCGTGCATAAATGACCAATGCTTTTTAAACGGGGTTTTCATTTTAACACTCTTAGCTACGTAATTATCGAGTTGCCTTGAATTTATTCGTTTGTTGTATAAACTTTTGTGCTGTCAGTAAATTTGACAAAATGAAAAAAATTTTTCTGTTATATTTCAAATTTAAATTACACTTATTTTAAATGGAAGAACCTCGAGAAGAATGCATTTCTTCGAATTGCACACCACCTGAAATTAGAATTTGTTATTTTGTTTATAGAAAATTTATTTTTAAGTTTTTAACCCCTACAGAGCATATTTTTTAATTTTTTCTCCATGTGGTCGTAGATAAAGTTTTGTATCACTTGTGCGTGAAGTACTTTTTTGCACTCGCTACGTTCGTGCCTTGCATTTTCGCAACTCGTGCTCAAAAGTATAACTTCACGCACTTGTATCATAAATAACTATTTATCTCGCTATTTATTACACAGGCTAAAAAACAAATAATACATTTTATAGATGTCAAAGGTAATAGCTTAATACTATTATAACCCCTCACAGTCTTTGGAAATCAAAGAACAAAGTCAGTTCACTAAGAAGCAACAACTACTTCCCTGGCTATATGCCACAAATGGCATTGATTTACCTTTTAAAGTTAAACGGAGTTGGTATAATATCTGCAAGATGGAACCAACCATTCAAGTTTGCAATTCGAAAAGACAATATCACTTATAGACTGGTTTCGGTGTATTTGCGCCTCATCAGTATAAGGTAGATATCTCGGTAGATATCATGCGTCCAGAAGCTCTGAGAGCATAATTCTGGAATGATATCGTACAAATACATGAATCTCAGTAAAGAAAACGTTAAATATGCGATTTTTTTTTCTCAGGAGCCGTCCCTTCGCCGGTACCACCTCAGCCTCCTGGGCTTATTGTGAATACTCCTAGTGTTCTGACTAAAACCTATACAGCCAATCCGTTCCCTGTATTAGCTCATACAGGTTCTTTGCTGGTTGGTTGTAGAAGTCTTCTGGAGTCATTTGGGGTCTACCATACAGTTTCTGCCTTCTGTGGTCCAGCGACTCACAGTTGCATAGTATATGCAGAGCTGTTTCGGTATCCTTTTTGCGTCTTCTGCATGTAAGGTCTCCGTTGTACAGCCTTTTTTGTTTAGGTGCTCCTTTGTGGGAAAATGTCCCGTAAGTAGCCCCGTTATGGTGCGTAGTTTGTTCATGCTCATTGAGAGCAGTTCTTTCGCCACTTTTTCTGATGGTTCTTTTATGAATTTCTTCCCATGTATTTGCCTGGTCGTGTTCTTCCAGTGTTTATTGTGTTGTTCTTTCAACCACCCTTTTAACCATGACCTCGTTAAGCATCTGGGGATGCCCACAGCAGGTTCGGGTCCATTCATCAGAGTTGACGATCCTACTCTTGCGAGTTCCTCAGCTTTTTCATTGCCTGCGATTCCTTTATGACCTGGGACCCACTCCAGTGTTACACTGCTCCGAGTCGCCAGTCTTTTAAGTTCTTCGCCGCATTCCCATACTAGCCGAGATGTCACCCTATAGCTCTGAAGTGCTTTAAGGGCGGCTTGACTGTCACTGTAGATCCTGATCTGCCTGTTGTTGTAGGCTCTCATATTATTAGCCCTTGACATGCAAGTATTGCATAGACCTCTGCTTGAAATACAGAAGCGTATTTGCCAAGCGAGACGATCCCTTCATATTTGCTCGTCTTGCTGTATATGCCCGCTCCGGTGCCGAGCTCATTTTTTGATCCGTCTGTATACCAGATCAGTTCATTAGCTCTACTAAGTGGTGGTGCGTTCTCTTCCTCAAGCTCCTTTCGATCTTTGATGACAATCTCGAAGTTCTTGAGAAAGATATATTTGGTGGTCTGTTGGCATTTTGAAAATGTCATCATCCACATCCTTATCTCTGTGTGTCCTCTCCCATGTGCCACGTCATGGTCTGATGCTTCTTCCAGTCTGGTTAGTGCTGCCCTTGCTTCGCACATTATGACACAATGTAGCGGAGGAAGGTCTAGCATTGTCTCCAGCGCCGCTGTAGGAGTAGCCCTCATTGCCCCTGTAATGCCAATGCATGCAACTCTTTGGACCTTGCTTAGTTTTAGCATAGCAGAGGATTGTCTGATCTTTGGCCACCATACCAGAGATGCATACGTGATCCTGGGAATGACAACCATTTTGTACAGCTAGTGTACCATGCTGGGTGTCTAAGTCCCCATTTAGTGCCGTAAGTGCGTCTGGCAACCATGAAGGTCACCTCTGCTTTCTTGATCACTTGCTGGAGGTGTCGGTTCTAAGTTAAGCCTGGGTCTAGGATAACCCCAAGATATTTTACTTCATCCGACAATCGTATTGGTTCACCTTAAAGCGTCAGAAGGCCAAGTCCTTCCCTTTTCCTTCTTCTGGTGAACGCAATTATCTGTGTTTTCGAAGGACTCCTTCTTTTACAGTCCAGCCTGTTACTACATTTAAAGCCATCTGGAGTCTGTCTCTGGTTGTACTGTTGTATTTACCTTGGAATAGAATTACCAGGTCGTCTGCATATCCTATGGTGTTAAAACCTTCCCTGTGTAGGGTTCTGATGAGCCCGTCCATGACCAGGTTCCACAGCAGCGGGGATAGTACTCCCCCATGCGGACAACCCCTGGTTGCACGTACGGCCATTGTCTCCCCCATCAGAGTTGATTCTATGAGCCTACTTCTGAGCATGCAGTCTATCCACCTGCAGCTCGTGGCATCGATCCCAGAATTCCTCGTCGCCTTAGCTATAGATTCATAGGAGGTGCTGTCAAAAGCTCCTTCTATATCAAGAAAGGCTGCGAGCAGTACCTCTTTGTTTTCCAGCACGTATTCAGCCCTTTTTATAAGTTGATGTAGTGCTGTTTCTGTATGCATATTGATCTCAGTGTATTGGTCTTGTAGCCAGTATACCGTCTCTGATATGTCTGTCGAGAAGTTTCTCAAGAGTCTTCAACAAAAATTTGATTGGTCTCAGAGCTTTAGCCGTGTCCTGCCCAGATTTTCCAGGTTTTGGTATAAATGTACCTCTGATGCGTTGCCAGGTTCTTGGAATATGCCCTATAGAGCTAGGCTAGTTCTGAGCAATGCACTTACCCTGTAGTGCAGTGTGTTGCCTCCTTTTTGGAGTAGGATAGGATAAATCCCGTCTGGTCCCGGTGATTTATATGGTTTGAAGCTGTTAATAGCCCATTTTGTCTTTTCCGCATCTACCACTGCCTTCGCTGTTCGCTAGTCTATCCTGGATGCCCAAATATGCGATATTAGTGAAATACCCACAAACATCTAACCCCCAAACTAAAATTCTATTTGACAAAAAACTTGACGGCTTTGTCGAGTTATCTACTTTATTTACAGTTCCCTACAAATGAAATGTCATTCTAGTAAAGTGTGTTATCAATAGATGTCCAAGGTTTTACCTACAATAATTTGTGAATATAATCAAAGAAGCATCAGTGGAACTATTTTCTCAAAGTCATGGAAACAAATAAGTTGTTTATAGATTCATTTTCGGGATAATTTTGAGGATGTTTTATAAAACATCTAACAGCTCTAGTGATACATTTATAAAATATTATAGCTGCTTACATCCTGTACGCTGCACATCTAATAAAGCTAATTTTGAAGCAATAATAAAATAACAATAAAAAAACAGTTGCAGACTCATCAAATTATTATGTAACTTTACTGATTGAGTTAGACTGTTTTGACCTCGGTTTTGACGGAAGATAACTTGTATTGACCGTTGTTCACCTATTAGTTTTATAAGAGCTAATAGAAGCTAACTGTAATTTTATAAGGACACGTTTAGGACTTTTATAATGAACAAGTAAACAGTGACACTTGTGTAATTTTGTGAATTTACCATTTCCAATGACCACTAAAAACAAACAAATTAGAAATAGAATAGGTAGACAGTAGACTATTTTTTTTGAGGGTGTGGTGGATAGCCGAGTGGATAGCTACCAAACAAAAGATGACACACACACTTACCTTGTACGTATAATTTTTTCTGTGATATCTTGTATTTTGAAAATAATTACAAACTTGAGATAGTGCCTGATCACACAAAAATCAATTAAAAATGTGTGTCAAAAAAGATAAGCGAAAACGAGAAGATAAAACAGGAAAGAACGAAGAAATGTGCCCTCGTTCACTCAAAGATTCTCAAAGACCTGAAAAAAATAAATCGTCCCAGTTTTCTGGATAAGTCCCTAAAAAAAGAAAGGAAATATACCTTTGTCGCAAACTTAGGCACAGCTGCCTACGTTACAGTCTCCTTTTAAAATTACAGTTAGCTTCCAATATTTCCTATATAACCCGTAAGATGTCTTCCGTTAAAACGATATTATTCAACATATTATCAATCCACAGCCAATATGAATTTTTTCTACGACCGTGCGTTTTAACCCACTTTCCCGCACGCATTTTGGTTTTGAAAGAATCACTTTCCCGCACTAGTGCGGGAAAGTAAATTTATGCAAATCTTGACATTTTTAGATAGTTTTTCACTTCGGAAGTTATAACTATTGTTACAAGAGGTGAATAAATATTTACGAAATAGCCCATCGAATAAAATCTACATCTTTCTAGCTTTTTGTTGCATTTTTAATTTTTTGAAAATATAAAATAATGAAGATATTTTGATATAATCCTGTAAATTCTTTAAAGTAGTACCTATCACAAAACAACTATCAAACCACCAGGGTTTGACATGAGAAAAATATATCAAATAAAATTCTTTCATCTAAAAATGACTTGAAACCGTTGCCGTCACCTTCATCTTTACGCGATCTGCAACCGATGCCATCCTCATCCGCGTCATCTACTCACCAGTTAACACCAAATAAATCCACTGGACCGGCAATTTTAAGTAATTTACAGAATGCAACAAATTGTGTTTTTAATATTAATATTTATAATAATTAATAGTTTTTGGTTAAAGTTTTGTATATGTACCTATGTTGAAATGAAATAACTTTTGAAAAATGGGTTGGTATATTCTTTTGTATATACGGTCGTAGAAAAAATAATGTTCATAACTCATGCGTAAAGTGTCTTTCCCGCCCTTGATCGCTTGCCCGAACTCCCGAAAGTACTTTTTTCTACGACCGTGCGTTTTAACCCACTTTCCCGCACGCATTTTAGCTTTGAAAGTGTCACAAATTATGCAAATTTTGACCTAATTAGATAGTTTTTTACTTCGGAAGTTATAACTATTGTTACAACAGGTAAATAAATAGTCCATCAAATAAAATCTACATATTTTCTAGCTTTTTGTTGCATTTTTAATTTTTTGAAAATATAAAATAATGAAGATATTTTGATATAGCCCTGTACATTCTTTAAGTAGTGTCATAAAACAACTATCAAACCACCCGGATTGGATGTAAGAAAAATATATCGAATAAAATTCTTTCATCTACAAATGACTTGAAACCGTTGAAGTCACCTTCATCGTACATACGGTCGTAGAAAAAATAATATTCCTAACTCATGCGTAAAGTGTCTTTCCCGCCCTTGACCGCTTTCCGCACTTGTTAGGAAAATAACTATTCCCACTTGTTGCACAATATACTATTTTTTTTCCCAGAAAATTATGTATATTACTGTGAGAGATCCTTCATTAAATTCACTTTTTGTAAAAATTATGTGTTAAGAACAATTTAATTCTAGAATATGCACTTTTTGCTTAGTACCATTAAAAAGAGAACAAAGATTTCTCTGAATAAAATGAAGAGTGGTGCAAGAATTACCCAGCTAGAAAACGGTCACAATGGTGGAAGCATATTTTAATCAGTATCGTGCTTTTATTATGAAATACCACTTTCACCGTAGTCACTATCAAAATGGATAACACTCCGTGTCTGCGATACCGTTTCTTTGGTCACGATACTGTTATTTTTTTACATTCATAATTTTTGAATGGTTTCCACTTATTAGCAAAAGCTCTTTTTACTTGTATTCAAATGAAAAATAAAAATGACTCGGACGTCAATTTTAATTTACACTTTTGAGGTTTCTCAGAAGGAGGTGGGTGAGGACATTTTTTCATATCATAAATCTATACAGGCAATCATCTGAATTTTTGGTATGAACGAGACAGTAACTATTAGACTAACTGCAATATAGCAAATACCTGGCTAAGTACTTGTACAAACTGATACAGAGGAAAAAGGTGCTCGGAACAAGCACGAAAAAAACCTCGAAAAATACACAATAAGCCAATTCGGCTGCAGGACACTTTGTCAGACTAGCACGGGAAACGTATAAAACTAGATTCCTTCACTTCATTATAAGGAAGGGAGAAATGCACTTACTTTAATACTATTATTATTCTCAGCCCTACAATTATCTGAGACACCATGTTGAGCACAATATTAATACGAGGGGTTGGTCAGTGAGGTATTTTCAGTACAAGGGCTAGGTAATCCAAGGTAATAATCAAAAGGGTTTAAAAAACCAGATGCTACTAGCTTCGATAATATATAAAAGATATACAGTATGCGAAAACTCTTTCGAGTCCATTCAGTTTACACAAGTACGACAAGGAAAATATGAGAAAAACTGATGAAAGAGGGAGAAGAATAATTGTGGGCGTATCTAGTTCATCCATTCAGCTCTCGCATACTGTATAAGTTAGAAGTAAGGTAGACTTGATATAAAGATATAATACCATTAAAATAACTGCAAAGATGTGATACAAAACAAATAATATAATTGAAGATACAAATGAATGATTAATGACTAAATTTGAAGTGATAATTGACTTTTAGCAAATTCAGATTAAGAAAATATAAAAACTCCCCTACAAAACTTTGATTAATCAATAATGAAACAAAAATGTTGGTTACCTAGGTATTATTGTGGTATAATGAATGAAAAGAAAAGAAGAAAGAACTAATCATATTCTACATAGAAAAAAACCGTATCTTACTAAAATTTTTTAATAAAATATGCTTAATACCAAATGGTAGGAAGTGGGTTTTAATTACCTAGATACCCTAACAAAAGGAGAAAAATCTTCCTTCCGTAAGTTCAAAAGGGAGGGAACATTTAAACATTAAAAATTGGTTAGGGACCATCCATAGAACCTACTCCCCCCCCTGATGTGGCGTCACACAAATAATCAAAAGAGAAAAGTTACAATTTAATTTCTTTATTTTTATCAAATAATTTTATATTAAATTAATATAAAGTCTTAGGGGAGATTTGAAGGAACTTACGGAACTTATGTATCCGATGGGGAAATCGCTGATCAAAATTTGTACACTAAAATACCATATTTGACAAATAATATCAAAATTACCAACTTAAAATACCAACATTACCTCAAATATTACCAATTGTTACCATATGATAACGCTATCTGCGATGACACCCGAGTCGACACAGTTATATCTCTTCCTGTTTATAGGAATTGTAGGACGTTTAAAAGACAAAGCGGGAAGATTTTGAAAAGTGCCGAATGCAGCGCATGAAAATCGTCGATCAGATGATGTGGTTGTGACGAGGGTTACGACGCTGCAGGATTTCCTCATAATTTTCCTTTTTAATTATCGATGTTACTGCGCACGCGCCTTTTAAAAAAGTATCCTGAAAACTACGATATTATCACAAAATTACTATAAAATACCAATAATACCAAATATTTCCAAATAATACTAATTTTTTTTAATATACCAAAAAATTACCATAAATAGCGTACTAGTGTACACCAACTACCATCAGCGGTTTCCCCTCGTATGTATCTTTTTACAATGATTTATTTTGGAATCGACTTATCGTAAAATCGTGCTTTTTTCTTAGTGTAGGAACTGTCGTGGCTAGATTTCCACGATATGGTCGATCTAAAGTCAGCATAAAATAAAAAAAAATACTTCAAATGTCATTAACGAGTGTTTGAAAAAATTGCTGATTACAGTCTTATCTAATACATTTAAATTTTTATTCAATATTCTGCCGATACTTCCAGTCGCATTTTAAAATATTAATAATACTTAATACCATTCAAATATCTTCTGTAAGTTCCTTGTGGCATTACTTTACACAAAATCACCAAACAGTTATACATAATTTGAAAACAAAAATAATCACACAAAAAAGTAACAACAAACACGTTTTAACATTTCCAAAATAAGCGAAAAAAAGCGCTATCCCAATAAAAACCGTTCCTGGAACGTGCACTTCACTGGATTCCATTTCTAGTAGACTATCATATCGTTAGAATGTCATAAAATAATAGTATATTAAAGTATTAGTGGATATTAAGGAGTGCTCAAAATAGAGTAAGTGTTTCAAAGACCAGTTATCCACGAATACTTTACGCTATTTTTTTTATTGGTGCACTTTGAAATTATAAATACTGGTCTATAACTACTACAACAACAAGAAATGGAAATCATGGATGGAAATATGAACTAAATGTCAAATGGTTGAATTCGTGATGTATATGATGTATACCTTGCGTTGTCATGGAAATGAGAAAAGCATAAACTAATTTGTATTTTGATGGAAGTTCAACCTTTCCATTTTAATTTATAAATTTGACATTGTTAAATATTGTTCAAATTGTTACAAACTACTCCTGTCAGATCAATAATAAAAAAATTGTCATTTAGACATGATTTCAGATCATAGATTTAGACTTCGTTTCTCGAGTTGTTGATGTTGCCACGGTAACTTTAAGTTTTAAAGTTCGATTTAAGCACGCTGAGGCGTTCCTTTAGTAGGAAAAATGGTTCACCAATAAAAAAAATATTTTATTTCACATTTTACCCGAGATGTGATCTACTATGAATGTTGAAAATTTGACAACTAAGTTTTGTGGTCTTAAACTTCAAAATATTATTGATTGTCTAGTTGTCATTTTTTTTTCGTTGTGTCAGATAGGGACCAAAAATTATTTTATTACTAGTTAATCTTGACAACGGTAGCTGGAACGCTACCGAAACGTCGAAATAAAAAATGAAAAACATTATTATGGTTTGATTCCCAAAAAATAAGAGAAAAAATACCATTCAAATTGACATGTCAAGCTGTTTCATTAGTTAGGCGTCTGCCTATTATTAAAAATTACATGATTAATGTCGTACACGCTTTTACCTCGCCGACAAATATACCCGCTAAGTATTTGTTGTGTGATACCCCCAATTTTTTCAAGAAAAATGTATCAATATTTCATTCATTCACAATACGTAGAGAAACACAATAAGTAGAGAAACATTCGCGGTCATGTGGTGAAATCGGGTCACTTCGTTCATTCTGATTTATGATTTCTCTATGAAACAACAACTTTTCATCGATATAAATTGCTATTTTTATTGTTTACTAATTTATTTCAATCATCTAAGACCATTAACAAGGCAAGGATAAGTCGATACCCAAATTGGTCTTAAAAAGATCTTTGTATTAGTTTTAGTTCCTTATTGGACATTTTTATTCTTAAGGGAACAAGGTGAGATGCATCGTTTGAAAGTTTTTTTCCATGAACAATCAAATACTTGATTGTTATCCAATGTCATGACACTTCGTTTTAATTAATAACATAATTTCCTGCAACTTTCATTTCAACTAAAACTAGATATTACGAAATTCGTTTAAAACAAATTCATGCGGTCGACTTTTTCGGTTGGTTTCCTTGAAAGGTATTCAAATTTGAAATGACAAAATAATAGTCCAAATAAATTAGCTTTATGTAATGAATTCTCGAATGAATTAATAGGCATGATTACTGTTTTTGAAATATAAATATACTATAAGGAATGTACATTTACTAGTCGAGAACGATTTTGCGCCCGAGCGATAGCGTCGTCGGTCTCTTTATTAGCGAATACTGGAGTTGATGTCTTAGCTGTCAATTGACATGGCGGATGTAAAACTGCAACTACTGGGAAAAGTTACGTAGCAGAGAGTGTCAGCAATAAAAAGGAACCTGCAAATGAAATTTTATACAATATAACGAAGCCAGAAGTCTCCTGCAGTACTTCAAGAGTAACAGTAAACTTGGTTAGTCATGGAGAAATTATGGAGTCAGAACATTTCATAAAAATTGAGAAAAGAGAAGACCAAATTTTGTAAATAATGTTAATAATTTGTAATAATTGTACTATTGGGAGCTGTAAGGCCGCAATTATACTTCCAGGTGGTAGGTGGCAGGCGACAGGGGATAAGTGTCAGGTGACAAGTTGCAGGTGTTAAGTGATAACGTGAATATACTATTGAGTGTCAACGCTTGGTTGCAAACCGAAAATAAATGCATTTTGGATTTAGTATATTCCGGGATGTCGTTTAAAACGCGTCGTGCGCTTCTCGTGCTCGAAGACGAAGAAGAAGATATTCCTAGAAAAAGAAGCAGAGAGTATAGTGCACTTCACTGATTAAGATTTCGCGATCTTCTTTAGATATAGCGTATTTTGCCATTATAAATAATTATTAAAACTCAATTATAAATAAGTTTTCGAATATATGATGTATGATGTACACTTGAAACAATCAAAATATACTGCGCGAAAGTACCTCGAGCGCTGGGTGGCAAGCTGCGAATCTGTCACATTTTGCAGATACGGGTGACAGTAGGCGACATCGCTGCGTTATCTCCCACCACCTCGACCAAGTATAAACGACAACAGTGAAAATAAAGCAACTCAAACATAGGTGACGTCGCCTGTCGCCTACCACCTGACACCTGGAAGTATAATTGCGGCCTAAATTAACTTACAACCAGTCGTCAAGGACAATCGATACCTTTTTGGTAAATGTTACTTACGTTCTTCAAAATAGTGTCAAAATGTGTTGTTATAATATAGGAAGAAGAAAAATATTATTTATAGTCCGAGCGCTTATCACATGAAAACAATGGCACGAGAAAACATCTATCCAGTTTTTGGAAATACAGTTTAGGTCGAGGGGTCGCATATTCTTTTTGGAAATAGAAATAAAAAGATTTTCCTGAAGAAAATACTTGGAACAATACCTGGAAAATACAGTAAATAGTGTACAGATTTGTCATCAGTGGTTTACCCCTCGATTTAGGTTCAGCTTTACAGTCCAGTGAAAAAGACCGAATTTGTGATAGAAGGCCCCGAAGAGGTTGATAAAGTTAATTTGGGCATGAATCGATTGAACATATTCGGGACAGACTCATCGTCCGGGAAATAGTGAAAATCGCGGAAAACCTGTTCGGAATTCATGTTTTTTTGAATTATTTCGATAACTATGAACAATAGGGAAAAAAGTTTCAAATAAATGTTTTAGAGCGTGAAATTTTACATCGAAATGTTCCTTCACGCATGAAAATTCATTCAGTATTTGAGAGTTTTCCTACCGTTTGATAATGTGCATGCATACGCGGTGCAGAAACTATTGCACTGCCGACCGTTATGTTCGAAGCGAGAAGGACGCGAGGGGAAAAGAGGAGGGTGCACAGTAGCGCACTACGCAGGTCAACTGTTCTCGCTTGGGAATTCCCGGGCAGTTTTCAGGCTGCTTTGTAAACGGTAAGAAAACTATCAAATACTGAATTAATTTTCACGCGTCTGGGTACATTTCGATGTAAAATTTCACGCTCTACAACATTTATCTGAAACTGTTTTCGCTATTGTTTTTGGTTATTGAAATAATTGCAAAAAACATGAATTCCGATCAGTTTTTCCTCGTTTTTCACTATATCCCGGACGCATTTAGGCAAAACGTACCACATATTAACCATTGCTCTAAAATCTGCCGTGCTGATTGGTCCGCGACTAAACGCGGTACGTTTTGTCTAGATAGGGTCGAAAGCAGGTACGGATTGCCCTCGTATTAGAAGCTGATGTAACAGAGCAAGAACGCATTCGGCAAAAAAGAGAGAACGATTGATACTAGGATTCTACGGGTTTCAATAAGAAATAAAAATTTAAAAAAATCAAGAAAACCCAGGCCAAAACCCGGTTGATCAAAGTGGAACTATGTATAAAAATATCAGAAAATAAGAAATAAAAAACTAAAACAAAAAAACCAAGCACCTAACCCGGTTTCGAACCGACGACCCCTGAGTTGTAAGCACAGTTCCCTAACAACTGGGCTAATCAGCTCACATTCAGATACATCGAATAGAAGGTTAAAAGCTTCTAATACGAGAGGCAATCCGTACCTGCTTTCGACCCTATCTAGACAAATCGTACCGCGTTTAGTCGCGGACCAATCAGCACGGCAGATTTTAGAGCAATGGTTAATATGTGGTACGTTTTGCCTAAATGCATCCCGGACAATGAGTCCGCCTCGAATATATTCATTCGATTTCTCATGCCCAAATTGACTTTATCAACCTGATCCTTCTAGCCCAAAAGTATATTGTATACCTAGGCCATTGATTCCCAAAGTGGTCCAGGTGGACCCACAGGGGTCCACGGGAGCCCGACAGGGGTCTACGCTTGCGTGGAAAAAAATGGTGGTCCACAACTCGTTAACGGGGGTCTATAAAAATGTATTAGGTGACCTCGACTTGACTTCTCCTATGAATATAGGGAGACAATAATATAGGCAGACAATATTATAAGAAGCTTGACTTCTCCTATGAATATAGGAAGAAAATATTATAAGAATCTTCTGTATGATCCTTGTGGTATATTATTCATTCTTTTTTTAATTTCTTGGGAAATTAAACCACAATATTTTTAAATTCTTTATTTCAACGTTTCGGTAGCGTTCCAGCTACCGTTGTCAAGAAAAAATAAGTAGAAATTAATTTTTATCCCTAACTGACACAACAGAAAAAATTTGACAACTAGACATTAAAAAATTATTTTGAAGTTTAAGACTGCAAAATTTTGTTATCAAATTTTTATTAAGGTCCATTCATAGTAGATCATATCTGTGGCAAAATGTGAAATGAAATATTTCATTTTATGACATTCCAACGATATGATAGTCTACTAGAAATGGAATCCAGCGAAGTGCACGTTCCAGGAACGGTTTTTTAATGGGATAGCGCGTTTTTTTTCGCTTATATTGGAAATGTTGTTAATAAAACGCGTTTCTTGATAGTTTTTTTGTGTATGAATATTTAAGTTTTTGAAATATGTATACTTACTCAGTTTTGTGATTTTGTGTATTGAAATGTGTATCGATTAACAACTATTCAAATTATAAATCATAAGAAAACCTGGATAAAAACTTATGATGCTATCCTGATAACGCAGGTAATTGATTTATTGGAAATTTCTCTTTCTAACATTGGTAACCAAATTTGACTACATTCGGCTGAAATACTAGCTACACATTTATCTGCATTTAGTTGTATTAAAGCACTTTCTTTGACAACCACTAACAATTTATTCATATACTGACGTTTAATGGTGTTTATTTTAAGCGATTCGTTTTTGTTTCTTCTGAATGATGTGATTGAAATCACTTATATGTAGAGATGTGGGCCAGGTAAATACCCAGTGGGTAGGTAAATATAAATTGGGTATTTACCCCAGGCCCGGGTAAATACCCAAAAACTGGGTTTTTATAATTTTTATTAAAGTTAGAGAAGATTGAGATGTTTTTTGCAATTATTACCCTGTAAGGATAGTAAAATGATGATAAAATGTGTTGAACAAAATTTCATATGGTCACTACTAGCATTTTACTTCTGGGTATAATCGCCATAAATACCGAGGTCTGAGCATAAAGCATAATCGGCATAAATACCCTGGTCGCATGGTTGCACTGGTCCTGACTACTTATGATTTTTTAATTTCTATGATAGATAGATGAATTTATTTTATTGAAAGTGAAGAAAAATAATTTGTAAAGTAATAATTATTATTTAGAAATACAGGAAAATTTAACCTAGTAGTGGCCTATGTGTAAACAACTTAGGAAAATAATTAAAATTCAATCTGTAGGATGGCAGGATTTAATAATATTTTTGTTCTAGATCTTTTGTTGGTATCAATGGTATCAAAATAAAAAAACTAATTTCACAAACTTGTGATACAAAACATTTGAATCTATAGCACAATAAATCTTTCAAAATTATATTAAGTTAGACCAAAAAACAGGAGATACATTTTTTTAGTGGGTTTATCCAAATATATTATTGTTTCCAACTAAGCGGTAACACAGAAAAGTTTAATAATAATTACTTTTAGTATTCTGCCTATATCAATCAGGCCTTAGGTCTGTCTAGCCTTCCAAGCCATTTATACAATAAAAAATTTAACTATCATAATTTAATAACAGTTGAAGTAGGTTTAGGTTCACTATTTCTCTGATGAGGTGTTGTCTTGATTTCATTTCATAGGTAGTGTTTAGTTTCTAGCATTCTCAATCCCAGGTAGCATCACAGGCTTGTTTTATTACTGCACACCCAGCCCCCTCTCCCCTACTCACCCCACCCCAAGTCTTTATTTAAAAAAAAGTGCTAAATCATTAAATAAAGGGTACTAGCAAAGCTTCAAGTTACTGTAAAAGGTGTTATAGACTATCCTAATTTATCATGTAATGGGCTTGTTATCAATGAAATATTTTCTCGGTTTTTCTCACGTTATTTTGTAAAACTGAATCATCAAAATAACTAGTGAAATTTTCAGCTCTTGAACTTTCCCCACTACTTAGATATTAGAGGTTGAAAATGGAGCTCCCTTCAAAAGCGACAGAACCGACTGTGACGTCACATTGCATATTGTGCTCTGTACACCGCTGAGTTTCACATAAGAAAGTTGATTACAGCTGCAATAACTTCAAATTTTAAAAGTGATAGTGATTTTTGCTATTAAAGATGTACTCAGTAGATACTGGATTTATTGAAGCACATTCTGCAAATTCAACTGAAGTCGATTTCTTTATGGCGAGGGACTACATTAATAGAAACAAAGAATTCACACTTGGTTTCTGAATCGAAATTTCAAAACAATCTATAATACATTGTACATTTTCATATCTGCGTCTGGAGGGAGTAGGAAGTCTTTTCATATCTGCGTCTGGAGGGAGTAGGAAGTATTTTCATAACTTGCACAAATGGGTAAAGGTAACTGGCTAATAACGTAGTTTTTTGTATAATGCTACATACTCTGGAAAGTGCCACACCAAAATCGTCTATAAGGTAAATTCAATTTGATCTTTTTTAATGTTAAAAAGATATCAAGCTTGTCCAGCTTTTTTAGTTAACAAGCTCACAACAAATGATAAATGACTCGGAACTCCCAAATAAAGCTTTGGATTTTTTTCTATCAAATAAAATATTCTATTTCGTTTGACCTATTAGTGTCTAGATAAAATGAGCTATTCGGATCTGACATACTTAATTCTGACGAGCCAAATGTAGAAGAAGGACCGCTACTCGCTAGTGGATATTGAAAACTCTTCGTTCATAGGTTTTCCGTCTTTTTCCATTCACGATTTTTTTGGAACGATCTCATTGCTAGTGCATTTTCGCTTTTTAGCCATTTTCCAATTATAAAACCCCTCGCCCCCGCATTGAATCGCTTTGGAACGTACATAAGCCTTAATGCAACCCTGAACCCCTATTTCCCGAGATATAGGTTCCATTCGTGTGATATCCATTTGATTTTCTTCCTCTGCTTTATCATCATCAGAGGCTCTATTTTCTGAGCCTTGTAAAAACTGTGACCGTGGCTTTGAACTATGCATTGTTACTCTTTTAGACAGTCAAACAATCTCGGTACTACTCAAGGTTTTAATTTAACTGTTTCACTGCTCACTGTTTTAATGTACATATATTTTTCTGGTGCATTCTTGGATGTGTTAGGACAGTCGGGAATTAAATAGTATTCATTTACCACTTTTTTCTCACTCCCTTTACAATAAAATAACGAAACAGTAGGTACAGTCAACCAGTCCAGCGTTTTTTTTCTTACACAAAACAATACAATATACACAA
The DNA here is from genome assembly GCA_910591695.1 of Galerucella pusilla. Classification (NCBI taxonomy): domain Eukaryota; kingdom Metazoa; phylum Arthropoda; class Insecta; order Coleoptera; family Chrysomelidae; genus Galerucella; species Galerucella pusilla. The sequence goes on along the minus strand of CAJUYI010002836.1, from coordinate 40 downwards.
TACACAGCTCTCGACTCGCGGAGTTTCAAACGTTAGGTAT
>CAJUYI010002835.1:0-15212 GCA_910591695.1 Galerucella pusilla | reverse complement strand
TAACTATTGTCTGAGTAAGTCAACTGAATATCAGTTGTTAGCTGCGATAGACAGTCGATAGTTCCTTTTTTCCTCCGGAAACCAAACTGGGATACCGGAAACAAATTTCTGCTTTCACACCACCATTCTAGTCTAGTTTTCATGATACGTTCGAATGTTTTCAATAGACAAGACATGAGAGAGATAGGTCTGAAGGCATTTCGGTCATTTACTTTGGGTATAGAAATAACCATGCATTGTTTGAGAGAATCACAATTATCCCCTTTAAGTAAAATGTTGTTGTATATTTTGGAAAGATAGTTTATGGCAATTTCAGGAAGATTTGCTAGCATCCGATAGTTTGTCCCGTCAATACCGGGAGATGTATTTTTTGAGGTTTTGATATTTGCTTTAATCTCGTCAGATATGATAGTGGTTAGCAAAAAGTGAGAATCGATATGGTTGTTTGGCATTTTTATAGGTAGTTGTACATAACCAGGAGCAATTTTTGTTAGAAGTCGTTCTACCATAGATTCGTCGTTAGCGGTATAGTTTTTGCGACCCTGGATCTTATTTACTCTTCTCCAAATATCTGAGGGAGGAGTTTGTCTGTTAAGAGTGGAGCAGTATCTTGCCCAGCTAGATTTAGCTTTTGAGCGGAAAGTGCGTTTACAGATAGCTTGATGTCTCCTATACTCGTTAAAATTAGAAAGGGTTAGATTGGATTTATCCCACCACACTGGAGCTTTGACATACTTAGTTGATGGTCGGATTGACGAAAAGGATTTGTTAGCAGCATTTGTAATTGATTCTAATAGGAATAAAATCATTTCGTTATTACTATGCAGAGTTGGTTCCTGTATGAGATCTTGTTCTATGTTAAATCTGCCAGTTGGCATTAGTCATCGACCACTTATCTGATGATTTGAATATCATATTTTGAATCTTGATATCATTTATAGAAATTCGAATAGGAAAGTGATCAGATCCATATGTATCTGGCAGGACGGTCCAGTCAAAGGATGAACATAATCTGGAAGATAAAATAGTAAGATCCACAACCGACTTGGCTTGACTGGGAAGAGTAACTCTTCTTATAAAATAATTCTACAAAATTCAATCCATTCAGAGCAAAAATATTGTGGCAAGTTAGGGTTGGCCACGAAAAAATAGTTCCGATATATGAGGATTTTCTGAACTTTCATTAATCACTGTAGAATTAAAACTATTTATATAAACTACCCTTTTATTGCTACCCCTAGAATTATTATGCCTGCCTGCACTGAAATTTACTCTGCTGTTCCAACAAGTATGGAGAAGCAGAGGCTATCTTATAGTTCATATAAGCACAGAAACACCTGGAAGGTATTAGTTGGTATCTCACCAAATGGTGTCATTAAATTTGTCAGTAAGGCGTATCCAGGATCAACATCTGACAGCAGGGTTGTTGAATACAGCAAAATTTTGAAGCAAATGATTCCAGGAGACCTTATGTCAGCTGATGAAGGTTTTTTAATTAGAGACCTTTTTCCTGCGGGGGTATCAATAAATAGTCCACCATTTTTAACTACACCCCAATTCACAGCATCCCAAGTGTATGAAACACAACAAATTGCGAAAGCAAGAATCCATGTCGAACGAGCCATTAGGAGAATGAAGTGTTTTAATATTCTTCAACAGGATCCTGCACATTATATTTCAGTCATTTCAGTGATTTCTCAATTATGTGCAGCTCTGACTAAGTTTCGATATTCCCTGATCAAAGAAGTTGAAGAGTATCATTAATGACATATCGCTATATATAAAATGACCCCAACTAAATGTTTGTGTAGGAAAACTTTTTTTTGCATCCTTAACGGAAAACAGTTATTTTATAAGGTAGAATTCAAAAAGGAAATATGTTATTCTATTCGTTAGCATAATATATTATAACATTCTGTTTTGTTCAATTTGTCGTCATTTAATTTCTGTTTTTAAAGATAGTTTTCCATTGAAGACACAAAAAATAGCATGTTGAAATCGTAGGAAAATGCTAGTTCACTATCGTGGGAAAATTGTAATTTATATCATTCACAAAATATGTTTATACAAATAAACATGCATTACATTGTACCTAATACGAAATATGAATCTACCAACATTTACTAAACATAATAAAAGTTATTCATTCGAGCAAAATGGTATTTATCATTTTTCCGACAATTTTGGCTAGTATTGCTTGCTGTAAGTAAAAATCTCCCAAAAGTAAAAGATTTCCATGTATCGTCATACTCTATAACAGTAACAACCAATTCTTTCAATGTCCATATGCATAAGTAACATTTTTTCCTTTTTGCAATATGTAAGATACCTTGGATCTGATGATGATAATTATGAGTCATATTTATCATCAGATTGCCATCATCCTCATGGAAAATAATATATTTATTATCATTATTTTTCATCTTTTGGGACGAATGATCATTTATAAACGAATATGGACATTTCACTTCATCAATTTATCCATCAGGACTAGCACCAAGGAAACCTGAGATTGTAAGCAATACTTCTGTAGGTTGAACATTTGAATATTAATATTGTATTGAATGTTCTAGTGCATGCGTTTCACCCCATTGGAATGCTTCAATGCCATCTAGATTATATTGACCTGAAAAGAATTAAACTTTCATTCGATATTTTATTAATTTTTGGGTGATTGAAATGAAATTAATCTTATATAGAAATTTGCTAAATGATAACGCTAAGAAATAAGTTAGGGTCTCGTTGAACTCGCTGCTGCTGCTGGAACTTTGTCATCAAAAATACATTTGATCTATTCTTAGCGGGCATTGTTTGAAATTGAAGGTTCAAATAAGCTTAAGACATTGTATAAGAAACTCTCATATGAATTCAACTTGAATATAAGTAACGGATTTTTCACTCACCTAAAAGTGTCTTAAACAAACTGGCTGGAAACTTGTTTCTCTTACAAGCTGAAATGATGGGTCCAAAGTTGCTAGCAGTTAATCGAAACTTCCTTGCAAGATACCACTTCTCATTTGAAACCTGACCGGTGGTGGCAGCAGCAATGTCTTGTTTTAATTGGTCATCAATTATAAACTTTTTTCAAGACTACTACTTTATCCGGAAGAAATTATTTCTTCAATTACTTGGAAATTGCAACCTGTAGTAGAAGATTCTTCACTCGATGTTTGATTATTCAGTAACCAAGTCAATCCTACAGTATTTCCAAATGTGAATAACTCCTGCTTGAGTCTACGGATGGATTCTTCTGGCACTTCACCTTCAATCGCTGTATATGGCCCTGGCGGAAAAAGCTATGGCTCCAATTTAGGACTAGAAGCAGAAGGTACATTCCATGAACATATTTTATCTGTTACGGAGATGTGATAATGCCCAAAAAGTGCCAAAGTGGCAATATGATGGCATTGTATACCTTGTAGGCAATGTCATACCTATAACGACATATACGATTTATTTCTCATGCTTTTCTCATGCTTCTTCCCTTAAAATCATCAAATCAGAATCAAATTCCATTTTCTTTACGTGATTGGATTCTAGAGCATTTCCACCCTTATTTATAATCTTGTTATTGCCTAAGAAATCATTGATGCTTGAAAGCTTTAAGACATGTTTTGGAGCCATCTGAAAATACTAGAATATAGAAATCAAGAATACAGAATACAGTTTAGATGGTTTCAAATATAATGGCCAACATAACCTCAAAAAGTTTTCAACTTAATATAGTAATTAAATTAACTCACCTTGGCAAAAACCTATACAAAAACATTTGAAAGGCACGAACACAGTATGGAAACTAGATGTCTTATTTTGCCTTTATAACGTTGAAAACACTGGATAAAAAATTCCTCATGGGATTTTTACATTGAAAGAGAGTTTGTTTGGAGCCAGTCTAGGCTCCGCCCACAGTTGTTACGTGGGCACTTAAGCTATCCGTTGAATTATTTATTCAATACATACAACATAAACTTAAAACAACATGTGGTCGAAAACATATCTATTAAAAGAGAACCGGAAAAGCACAAAAAGACATTTGTACATTTGTCATATAACAGTGTACCAACCTCAGAAGAGGTACGAACACTAGCAGGTTTGTCTAGGTATGCAACTTAATTAACAAGTGTGACCTGAGACAAACATTCAATATACTAACACCCTCCCTCAAACCTGTTCTTGTTCACGAAAACATTAAACTGTATGTGGCTGACACATTCTTAAATTTAATATTTCAACAAAATGAGTGAATTTTCCTCCACCCAATTAATTTTCGGTGCTAACATTGGTAATATTTTTCATAATTGTATCGACAACAAAATGAGATTTTACGTCAATATGTTTACAGCGCCTGTTGTTTTCAAAGTTTTGTAAAAATTCAATTGTACTCTGATCATCTCAGAATATAGTGAATGGTAGTTCATATTCAGTTTTTAAATTATCTGGCAAATTTTTAATATGTGAAATTTCATAGGTTGCCATGCAAACAGATACAAATTCTGGTTCAGTACTGGACAGTGTGAGCTCCACGAAATTAAATCACCAAATAATTGAAAGCAATACCCACTTACAAATTTTCTGTCACTTGAACAATTAGCCCAGTCTGCATCAGAATACCCTATCAAATTATTTACAGATGAATATACTGTTAGAGCCGGTTTCACAAGAGACATTTATACTAGGTATATTTATTCTGGGAATGAAGTTATACCAGAATTTATACCTAGAATAAAACTAGTTAGTTTTACGATGCTTTTTTACATCGGTATAGCAATTCTTACTTCAAGAATTGCTATACCGGTGTAAAAAAGCATCGTAAAACCAACTAGTTTTAAACTAGATATAAATTCTGGTATAACTTTATTTCCAGAATAACTCTGTGGCTTGGTTCTAAAAGGGCCAACATCAAAAAACAATAATCTGAGAAAATTGAGTCCAAAGCTTCTATCAAAACTACAGTAAATAATAATGTTGCAAATTGAATCTTTGTTACTACCAGAGCTCCACATTCTCGTTTGGCGTGTAAAAGAGAAGTTAGTTGGACCCCGTTATGCATTAGGGACCAACCAGCTATTCGAAGGTTTCGAGAAAAACGGCAAAAACGTTTTAAATTTTGAATCTCAAATTTTTATTGATAAAACACATAGAAAATGAATGAATACAATACACATTAAGTATTTATAAATGAAAGAAGTATTCTGAAAAAAATGAACATTTCTAAACGTATTGTTAATATAAGAAAAAACAGCTGGTTCCATATTGTTTAATGGAAAACATATCATAACTTATAAGGTGTAAGATCCAAATCTGCATTTTATATAAATCAAACCTACTATGAAAAAAACTTCCATGGAATTCAAAGAAAAAACCGCTCTATAAGCATGTCCGTGAACAGAAAAAACAGTTGGTTCCCTAATATTCGATAATTATTGAATCAGCGGTAGGTATTAGTCGTCTAGTAACTCAAAGTCTAAGTCACCATTATATCCGTCTATGTCTTCTTCAATATTTTGGCCTCCGCTAAGATTAAAATAAAAAGCGTGATCTGCTGCAGGAATTAGGAACAAATAGCGAGAAAGCTTTTTGGAAAACTGTGTTCCTTTTCCTTCTTTAATGTTAATCTCTTTATATTCGTTCTCAACTCTATAGTCTGTTTTCATGAAAATGCTATATCTCTTTTCTTTGAGGAGCTTAATTTCCTTAATGTGTAGCCAATTGACTTTTTCAGAATCACAATATTTTTTTCTGTTAACTATAGCTTTCTCTAAATTCCTAGTGCTGACAAATTCAACTTTTTCCATTTTAGTTACGTTGAAGGGCCGTTTCCGTCTACAATTTTTTATGATGTAATGTAATGTGATCTTGTGGGGAATATATCTTATTCTGTTTTTTCATTGCACATTCAACGTCTCCGAAGTGGCTGTCGTTCGGAAGAAAACTGTGACCATAAACTAAAAATCTCAGCCTAATACTTTTCAGATGAAGCGAGTCCTCCAAAACCGATTTCAGCAAGAGCACCATTTTTATATTACGGTTCTGCCCCCCACAAGAATCGCTCCACATAATAATATGCTCTACACTTTCTGGTATGTTATCACTTACAATATATTTCCTTAAGCAAGAGCCTACCTCTTGTGATCTCCGTCCAGCTTCTCCTTCCACCCAAATATTGAATGTGGATTTTTTTTCCTCGCCAGCATAAATGCCGCAGTTATATAGCCATAGCTGCCTTTTGTAAAACAATATATTTGTACTCAGACGAGGAAGAGGAAGTGTCTTCTGCATATCGAATGTTAACGTCTCGGTTGTTTCGTCATTTGCTGCCGTAGTAAGATCTGAATTCATTTCTGCTCTTGCAGCTTCTGCTTCTTCCAAATGAGTATTCTGATCTCTTTCAACTCTTGCTTTTTATTCACCTTCAACTAAACTTTCCACTTTAGCACTAAAAGTATCGCATTTATTGCAAGTATCTTTCTTCAACTTTTTTTGTTTTAAATTAAATTCTGTCAGAAATATTTTTTTATATGCTGAGAAACTAACTGGATCTGAGTTTTCAACTTTATAAAGTTTGTACATTATGGGCAATGTAGTATTCTTGCTCTAATGTTCTGTTCCTACAATAATGGGATTTGTAGCGTGGAAACTAATTAATATGAGCAGCCGCAGCATTCTTTTTCTCAGCTGATAACCTATTGTGCCCACCAGCTTTACCACGCTGATCCAATACTGTTGAATTTCTTTTTTTACAAAGCGCGGTATTTATACGTTTTGTAGAGATTCGTAAAATATTGATAAACATATCTCTACAAACTATTATGTGGTTAACTATATATTGCCTTGAAAATTGTCGCTTTTGAGGATTTATTGCAGTGGTATTCTTTTTTTTAACAGGTTGTTCTCTCACAAATGATGATGATATCATCTTCGCAATATAACACTATGGTCCAACAGATGGCTCTAGGATCAGAACTCTTTGGATCTATATTGCAAATCGATAGACATGCATATCTAGGTTCACTTATTGGAATTATCTCATTTTCATTAAATTTCGGTTGGTTCCTTATTGCATAACGCGGTCCAATTGTAGATTTTCTAAAAAACAATAATTAAAATTAACCAAAAAAAAGTGACATTGGCCGTTGTTAATTTAGAAAAAAATCTTAAAAATACCCACATTGGCCATTTTGTAACTTTGAAAACTAGGAAAAAACAGTATTGAACAGGTTAATTGAAACTTATTTTAGTTGTATATTTTTAATCACATTTAAACACAGTTAAAAATAACTTAATTTTCATCAGAAAGATCCTCTTCATCATCAGTCAACGCATCGACAGCTGTAGGAGAGACAGTTACAGTGCTAATAAACTGACTGAAGTACATTCTGCTACTTTTTTCACTATAGGGTAGCAGTTCTCTCAGATGCTGTAGCTTATTTTCAGGTATTCCGAAAGGTTTTTTCGAAATTGGTGTCAGTTGCAAAAACTGCTAAACTCTTCTTCATTATCAAACGTAAATTTGTAAAACATTGTACCCCTTTTCTCATGTCTGTATTGTATATACCTAATTTTGTTCCATATCACTGGCTGGACGCTGGCATTTATTTTCCTATGCTGAAAACGATTGCGCAAAAGCGAGTTAAAGTCAAAAAAATCGTTTAAACCCATTTCAATAACGACAATTGGGGGAGTTCGAGGAATCATTCGTATAAGATTTGCCCAGTCTCTAGGAATATCGACTCTAACAGTAGTTGTTTTCTTATCTTTTTCTATCGAAGCGTGAATAGTATCAGCTTTCATATGTGTATGGCCAGGGACTAAAAATTTGTGACTAATGATGACCTCTCTGCCTGAATTACTAAACTGTTCTAAAATTGTCATGAACATTAGAGGCAAGTAAATGCTCCGTGTTTGTCCAGGACAGCAGTCGCTATAAAAAATAACTTCATTTCTTTTGGCAATAGTCTCATTCCACAAATAGCAGATAGCAGAATTCTTATTGCTTCTGGTTTCGTAAAAAGTGAGGTTTAGGGTCCATAATTTTCGTTTGTAAAAAGAGATTCCACTGGTGAGGTATGGATTCGGAAGGCACTTCTGAAGATCAAAACTTACGACAACCATTTTTGGGTTTGATTTGCAGCGTAGTTTATCACTACGTTTCTCTTCGTACGCCGAGTTAGCCAATCGCAGATGTTCATTTCTTTTTAATGCAAGCTGCTCTTTTTCTTCATCACTTGGGGCAGACTTTAGTAGAAGATTATACTTGTCACAAGTGTCATTCGCCGGTTTGTGAAAAGCTAAGTTAAATTCTTCTACAAAAATTTGTCGGTAAAGAGCTTCGTTTCTGGGGGTCAAGTTTTCCTCTAAGCAGTGAGTTACATACAATCTGTACATTTTTGAAATTGAAAGATCTGACAACAGGTACCGTTTTCTAGTGTGAGACCGAGAATAATGACTTTCGTAACTTGGAAACATTCTAATGTGTGTTCGAATCTTTGTCTGGTACCTTTGGGTGATTACTATGTTTTCCCCTTCCATCTTCTGGACATATACCGGATTCTGAAGACCTCTTCTTCTCTATTATTACCCTAACCTTTTTAAGTGTTAGATCCAGAGTGTTTAAGAACATTTTCTGGCAAACTTCAGTCCTAGCAGCATTTTTAAGCAGGTTGTATTTTCTAGAATATTTTCTTCTGCTTCCTTTTCCATCTCTTCTCATCCTCTCAACATTTTTATTTTGTTCTTCTACCAAATTAGCGATACACTGATTTTGTGCTTCCAACGAGAGGTTGTAAAAATCTTTGAATAGTTCTTCTCTTTCTTCTGGTAAAAATTTTCAAAGCATTTTTTTCGGCAATCACATGGTTCTCTAATTTTTTTTCTTGTTTCTTTTTTCCCTTTAATGTGTAATAATCTTTGCCCTGGACTTTCAATCTTTTTCTTATATTTTTTTTCCAGTGCTTTGGATCCCTTTTTCTTTTCTTCGTTTCTTCCCCTACTACAGTTTTTTTCCTGCCTTTTGACTTTTTTACTACTCCATTATTTTCTACATTATCCAACACCAAATCAGCTTCACCATCATCAATCATCTCTTGCTCTTCAACTATTTCTTCCGCTGTTATGTGACTTATGACTTTCTTTGTCAACTTATTCTTTCCTTGCTGGTTGTTACTATCAGAACTTGATTCAGAATTGGAATCAGTATCGGGCACAAAGTCATCAGAACTATCCTCAAGGACTGTATCTTTTTCATGACAGGATTCTTTATATAGTCCTTCAAAGTTTGTACTTGCTCCAAAATCGGGTTCGGGGTCAAAAATAGGTTCAACCAAATTATTTTTAAAGTTTGATTTTTTTCCAAAATTGGGTTTGACGTATTTGTAACTACATTAACCAGTTAGGCTCTGCTGCGAAGAGTTATCTTCCATCTTTAATTCTGGGTTTTGTTCTGAAAAAAGCATTCAGATTACTTATGAAATATAGTCAGATCCCTGTTAAAAATAAAAAAAAATTGGGGAACATTGACAATGAAACATGGATTCATTAATAATTAATACGTAACAACATTCAAAAAGTAATCACCAGAAGCTTGAAAGAAAATTAAAAAAAACTTGTCTGCAACATAACCTAACATTTTATTTATTGTTCATTTTTACTCGATCTTACCTGTATCGTTGATTATTGATGGGAAACACAGAAACACATATCAACGATTGTTTTTCCACGTGATATGCTCCAATTTTTTTTTCGCACATTAAAACAATGAAACTGTTTTAGACACAACGGCCAAGGTCGGAAACAATGAAATAATTAACGTACTAGGGAAAACGATAAAACGGCCAAAGTGTACATTGGCCCTTTTTAGAAAGTAAATGCATATTGGACCAATATAATAAGTCAACATTTGCCTTTTTAGCACATTAGCATGAATGTCTAGTGAAAACATACATTGCCCCTTGAACTCTACATTTATTTAACATGCTTTGACATTGAACATTTTATGAACTGAAGATCGGAAAAAATGTAGTTCGGTGGTATATCTAACTCATTTCCAAAAAATGTTGACTTTGGCCCTTTTAGAACCAAGCCACAGAACTATACCTAGTATAAATCTCTCTTTGAAAACTGGCCCATGATATTGTAATTTTAGTTGAGCAGGTGTTTCAGGAAAACCTAGTAAGTCGCCATGTTTTATTGGAAGTACTTTAATATTACAAAAGAAAGAGGATAACAAAAGTCACGGTTCAGTGACACCAACATGTAAAATAATTGAAATAAATATTTTGTTGTCACCAACGTAATTATTTCTTAACATCCCTCCGTAAAAACAAATGTTTGTTTAGATCTAGACTACGAAAAAAATTGTACAAACAATATGAAATTTATTTGATTAAAAAAACTACCTATAACATAACATTTTTTGATAGACATAGGTACTTGTGGGCTACTTTTACAATAAAATAAAATTACCTTGCTTCAACCTAATCTCCACTACTCAAAAGAGCGCCTTCGAGTTTTTCCAATTTAGTAAATACCAAGGGTTTTGTGAAAATGTCAGCCACTTGGTCATCGGTTGGACAGAATTGAAGAGAAAACTATTTTTTTCTGTAGTTTTCAAGTTAATAGTGATATCTCACTTGAATGTTCTTCGTCTCTCCCCTCATCTGTCCAGATTTCACCAATTTTAAAGTACTTTGATGGTCTATGTTTAGAACAATGGAAATTGATTTCCCAGTTAGTTCTTGTACTAGGAATTTCAGATACTCTATCTCCTTGCAATAATCTGCTTTGGCAATGTACTCGGCTGCTGTGGATGACAGTGCCACAATTTTCTGCTTTTGTAACCGCCATGTCACTGGTCCGCATGCCATCATTATGACAGACCGTAGTGCTGCTTCTGTTTTCATGATCACCAGCAAAGTCTAAATCACTGTATGCTATTATTTTCATATCTTCGTTTATTCCTAATGCATAGTGAATTCCCAGCCTAGTGCTTTCTTTTAGATATCGAAGTGTTCGTTTGACATTCTGTTTACTTCCATCCCCAAATAAGTTTTGGGTTCATGAGTTGTCTTCATTTCAAAATATTTCTCAAGTTTTGATAGTAGTTCTGTCATATTCTGGATGTCTTTGCCCATCATGATGCCATCGTCCACATGGATTGCCAGAAACATGCTGTTCTTGGCATTTTTGAAAATGCAGGGGTCTGACTTAGTTTGTGTCATGCCTTCTTCTTTCAGGAACTCTCTTAGCAACTGACATTTTTTTGGCTCGAGTCTCTGGTAAATGTTTTGAAGAGTGTCGAACATCTCTTTAGCAGTTGTACAATTTAGAATATGTGGTCTAACCCTCTTGTCAATAGATGTAACAATGTAATATTGGGCTTTTGCATCTCGAGTCTTTCAGTGTTCTTTTGAGTCTAGATTTCTGACAGGATCAGTAACGAGCATCTCTGTCCCGTCGACGATTTTGAACAGCAGTGCGATCACGAAAACTCGATGCGAACAGTCCACTCGAAACGTGTGATAACTCGAACCGTATCGAAGTAGGATTCGGGTAAACTCGTAACTTTTGATCTATTGGGATGACAATTTGAATAAATGGAACAACTCATCAACTCAATGTTTTTTTTTTATTTAAGAAAAATAAAGCGCATCAACCCTTTAGGTTATTAGCGCTACCAAATGAACAATAAATATTTAAATATTAAGTACTACTACAGTAAAGATATATATAAAAAAACAATTTTGGTAATAAATTAAACTTTGTGTAGAAACTGAATAGCGCTCAATGTTTTGTATGTCTCTTATCTATGGTTTTGTTTTTGCTTGATCTTCTTTCTGTTGTTGTAAATTCCCATCGTTTTTATTTTTTAATTTGGTTGATTGTTTATTTTCATTCCATCCAACAGGGAATACGAATAATAGTAATGCTTCCTGTTGTCAGAATACAGAACATTCGTCGGCGTAGGAGGGAAATGAATATATCCTTGATCAGGAATGGACGATTGAGGAGTTTATATAATCCATTTGAACTTCCGATTTTAGATTTAAGGAGTTGTATAAAGTCAATAAGGAACTAGCTCGAGACATTATTGGAAGACTTCGTGAGCATCTATACAATCGGCGAACGGTAGCTGGAATATCGGTGGAAAAAAATTTATGGTAACCCTACGGTTTTATGTAACTGGCTCTTACCAAAGATGTGTAGGAGAGGAACTAAGTCAGTCGGCAATTCACAATTGCATCCATGAGGTGACTAGTGCTATTGTTAATATTATAGTACCAGAAAAAATCCAGTTTCCCTCAACACCATTGGAAAGAAATAGTAATAAGCGGGAATGGATGTATGGTGGATTAAAAGTCCTTTTGTACTTTTCTATTCATTTTAATATCTATCTATGCAAATACTACCTTGGTACATAAATAACTGTTGCTGTAAACATCGAGTTGATGTTTCAGCACAAAGTCTAATTATATTCTACCTATATTATTGGAAGACCATCTATAAGTAATTTATTATAGTTTTGAATAAAGTCACGTACCTAGAATACTCGTGTCTATGTTTATTAAGTAATCTAAATATATTTCTATTTAATTGTTAAGTCAGCTAACTGTTGGAATTAGTACAATGATCTACAGGGTGTCTGCATGCCCACCCTTTGAAAGACAAAATTACAGGGTGATCAAACCTGGAATTTCGTCTCTTAACTAACTAACGCTGATATCTCAATTCAAACACTATTAATGTAGGTAAGTGATTATTTGCTGACACATTGTATCATATTGCGTAATAAGATACTATCTTGAATTTGACTTGAAAAATGGTAAACAAATGATTAGGCAATTTAACTACTTATTATTTTTAGATGATCTTTGCATTTAAAAAAGATTAGAAATATATTGTATTCAAGTAAATTCTATAAATAGATAAAAATAGGTGTATTATTACTACGGAGAAGAATATAAACAATGTACCTAAATACAAATATATAACATATGTTGATTTTTGGATACCCAATAAGATTAAGATTAAAGATTAAGAAATTATCCATTATGTGTTACCTTTCCTAAAAAGTCATTGAAAATGTTTAAAATCAATATACTTATACCATACATATAAATGCTTTTATAAAAAGATTCTAAAAACGAAATGAACAAAAAAAATGAAATTATTTCATAATCTACTACTACTTTGCTGATTAAATAATTGCAATCTGTTTTCCACAAACTACCAATGTCTTATTTATCTTGTTAATTTATTTAATTTGATCCAAAATCACTTTAAAAATATTTGTGCATTTTGTCAACTGCTTTTCATTATTCCTGCCCAAAAATATTAATTCAAACTATTACATCTTTTTTGCCTTTATTTTGCGTGTCAGACCTAATTGTACTCCACCTGTATTTTCAAAAATACCTTCTTTTCCATATTTTTACATATTTGTGTATTTTTATTCATAACTTTATTAACATTGTTTAAACTGCTGACCTATGCAGTCAATACAGCGCTTGTCCCTCAGGTCAAGGTTGTCATTATCAGTTAACAACATTTTTCCGTTATCACTATTTCACTTTTTGTTCCACTATCATTCGTAATAATGCAGAATTTTCAAAGGGTGAAACTTACGTTCCCTCATTTCATATTAAAAAAAAAATTTAATACTGACATTCCGCTATAAAGACTTTATTCTTATTTATAAGTTCTATTGAACCATATTAAAAAAAAGAAAATTGAAAAACAGGAATTAGTCGAACATGTTGTTCAAAAGAAAATAATAAATATTATTGATCAAAAATCGATAACATTATTAAATAATAAAGTATCTGGCACATATAACAAAAAATATTACATCCTCAAAATAATATATACCTATATACAGGGTGGGGGCAATCTTCTGACATCGGAGGATTACATTGTTGGGGTGAGAGATAGAGCTTCATAGTTTTGTGTGAGCTAATACAGTTACTGAGGGCACATTTTGAAAATACTTTCGATTCTACAGGGTGTTCCAAAACCACGTAGCAGCACAAACTTACATTTTTTTTAAATGGAACGTACTATATTTTGTTTAAGAATCGAAAAGATCTCACCGAGAGCTTTACAAAAATATAGCACTCTAATATATTATAAGGGTGTTTTACAAAGATATGGCCAATTATTAGCAAAAAAGACCTCCTCTTTAACACTCTGCAGAACAGTAAATTAAAATAAATCAACAGGTCTTTGTGTTCAAATGTCATACACACATCATTGGCTGTGCTCAGTATTAATTACTTTTTTCATCGGTGGCTTCTTTAATACAGGGTGAAACAAAACGCAAAGCAAGCAATATCTTAAAATTTTTAAATGAATCACCCTATAAGTCTTTTTTCAATTTGTTAGTACAATTAATAAACTTTCATACGATGTAGTGAACTTAGGGCATTAGTTAATGGAAAATCGTAGATATTTCATGATAATGGTCAAAAACAAGTATTTTACATACACAAATTAAATGGTATTAAATTTTTACATGCAACCTCTTGTAAATTTTAACATTTCTAAGGCATATATTTTCATCGTAATTTTGGATGCATCTACAATATCTAATCAATAAAATAAAATGTTTGCTAATACCGTAGGTACCTACCTGGAATTACCAAAAATTTCATATTTATTCATGTTTCACTTTCAAGAATTGTTATTATAGGCTTGTTTGAGAATGGGCGAAACATAATCAAGCCATATTTTTGATTATATCAAGTGGGCTACTATCAAAATAGTATCTACTAATAAATGTCAAAGAAATATTGCTGTATTCTTCGTTTGTGTTTAGGAAGTTGATTCAAACACATGGATGGGACGTGGTGGACCAATTTCGTGGCCTCCTCGATCTCCAGATCTCACACCGATGGATTCCTTTTTATGGGGATACATCAAGCAACTTGTGTATCAAACGTAACGCATTTTCCACAATTACTCCAGCTATGGTGGAAAGAGTAAGATCCTCGTTTTTGAAAAGAATTGTATGGAAGTAAATGATCGCCATTTTGAACACTTAGCATAAACTACTATACTTTTTATAGAATGTCAATGTTCATTTATGTAAATGTGAGTGTTATTATAATGTTGGTTTTCATAATTGTTAGTTTTTCAAAAATAAAAAGAGTTGGAAAATGAATTACAAGCTTTCATTTTACATAACTAAGATATACTGTTTGTGGTGACTTAAGTAATTA
>CAJUYI010002834.1:0-27706 GCA_910591695.1 Galerucella pusilla | reverse complement strand
AGTCTACATTGAGATTTTTTCTTATTCAGGTATTAAAGGAACAAATAGAAGGAGCAGATAATTATGTTAAGAATTATAGAAGTCCCAACCCACTAACACCTCAAGATTTAGCTCTAGGGATGCGAAGATTACATGAATCATTTGTTGCTCTAGCTGGTAGATTACATTCAGTTCACAGTCAAGTAGAATCACAAAAAGAGGCATACTTGCAAACAAAAAGGCAACTGTACAACGATCCTTCGAATCCATTTGATAGTTTGTATAAACCAGAAGAAAGTTTCAAACATATTTTGAATTATTCCCCTCCAAAGGTTGCAACAGGACCAACGCCTTTTGGTAATTTAGCCGTAGGTAAGTTTTTGTATGATATTTCAATATCTAGTTGATATGAAAATGGTTCCCAATAGTGATTACTCATTCAACTGGTACTAATAGGCTCGGGTTCAGTGCTGCAAGATGTTTCTCTTCGATTTTGTCTATTACAAGACTTACGGAATGACTACACGTCCATATGACAATACTTTGTTACCAAAATGTTTGTTTATTGCTCACTTTAAGTCCATTTCAAGACAGAGGAAAGCAACTTAAAATTATATCGCACAATTGTAAATAATTGTCATTTTAGTAAAGCATGTTATCAATAGATGTCGAAGATAATAGTTTAATACTATTATAGAGCAGACCGTTCACTTGGAAGCAACAACTACTTCCCTGGCCACAAAGAACATTCAATTACACTTCTAAGTTGAACAGGGTTGATATATCCGCAAGATAAAACCAACCATTCTGGTTTATAATTAAAAAGAACAATGGAAAAAAAATTCAACCTTTCTGTGAAATATCTTATGAATTATTGTTTGTATATATTTTCGTGATTGTTTTAATTCATTTTTGTTGTTGTTGTTGTTGTTGCAGGTAACACCCAGCTCCTAGCTTTACAACAAAATCAGAATACAATGGCCTACCAAACACCAACTACGACTGCCTCGAGTTTCCCTGGTATCGGTTTTGGTACAACCTTTGGAACTCAACCAGCAACTAATGCGACACAATTGTTTGGTTCGTCTAGCTTAGCTCCAAATTCAAGTAGTTTCCAATTACAAAAACCTCCAACGGGAAATAAGCGAGGAAAGCAGTAACATATCAACATCAGCTGGTATTTTTATCTCTATTATACAGGATGGATTTGAATGACTAAAGACGCCATATAATGGGCTATTGTAAAACGAGAGTATGGTATTCTTTATTTTTGTACCACAAAATAATTTGATTAAATAATTTTTGTGTAAACTGATGTTTACATCTAATAACGGTATATTATTGAGGAGTAGACAGAACAACATCCAAAGGGATGTCGGTTCTGCTCATCACTAGAGTGGCAGAGACGAGGACGAGTAAAGACATCGTTCCCATCTGCCTAACCAGATATCTACAGGGAGTAGTAGCATCCCTGTTAATGTGGAGTTTAAAGGTTGACGAACACCTATGTGGTCTGACTGACCTCGGAATATCCTGCCAAGGATATGCTGATGACATTGTCACAACAGCTAGGGGAACATTTTTATGTTATTTTTTCTATTTAAATGGAATATATAGAAAAAATATTTATGCAATTTGCTTCAACAACGAGGTTATTAGCAAATATGCATAATTTGGTACAATAATTTCAATTTACATAGTTGTTGTTCACAGAATATGAATGATAATAATATTTTGAAGGAACTTGATTAAGTTTATGACACTACAGGAGTCTCCTAACAGGTTATCACTGAAATTACATACTTTGTGCTCGTAATAATATTTAGGACACTCAACAAGAATATGTTTGACACTTAACTGCACCTGACACACACTACATATTGGGACTTCTTTCTTCAGGATATATTGATGTGTATATCTCGTGTGTCCTATCCTAAGCCATGATAATATAACTTGTTGCTTCCGCGTAAAACTAAGGTTCTTCCATGGGGAACAACAAGCCTTATTTGTTTCACCTTTGCCTCGGCTCCAATCCACAATTTTTGCCAAACATTTCTTGTTTGTAATGATACTGAAGACCATTCTGTTTTGCTCATTCGTTTTTGACTCCAATTTCTTCTCTTGATGGATACATTATTTTATATCGTAGGGACAGGTGGTGTAAAAATAATACAATTAATATTAATAGAATCACAGATTTATTTTACAAACAGTTCCATGTTATTTTAAATTACAAATAAACAAAAGGCAGTGAAAGTCATTATAGAAGAATCAGTACATTTACTACAGGTTGCTTAATAAATAACGAGGAAAGAAAATATTTGCATTCAAAAATGTGTATTTGCCTGTGCTATTTGCATATTTCAATGTCGATTAAATATTTTCTTTCCCAAGGAAAAAGTATAATAATGGAGTGACTGCATTTGATCGTTGTTATTTTGGATACTAACGCGTTTAGATTGAAACAAACATTTCAATTTCTCAAATATAGCATCAGGTCTTTGACTGTACAATAACTTCAGTATGAAAATTGAAATGAGACAACGGGAACAACAGTTTCCGTTGTATTCTAAGGTGCTGGATTTGTTATTCACAGTTCTTCTTGAGCCGACTAATTTTTATTGGTCTTTCGTTGCTGATGTTGAAATTTGATTAGTCATAAATAAAACGTTTGTCGTTTATTTATTGTATTTCATTTTTGTATCAATGAAATCAGTTCTTTAACAGCAAATCAATGATCAGAATATGTGAAGTTTGATACGAATGACAAGAGTAAAATTTGGTTATTTGAGAGAAACGACGAACGACGTGGAAACAACAAACAACCGAGTTTATAAATCCAGCTTGAAAGTATGAGTCATGATCAACGGAAAACGTTGAAACACTGTTATTAACTGATCTGAAATTGGTACAAGACTTCAACAGATTTCTGCTCGTACTCAGAACGACGATGTAGCAATGTATTGTAACGCTTCCCATCCGCCAGAAGACCGATATTGCTGACTGTCCATGCGTAACGCAGAAGTTCTTTACTGTTGAACATTTCACGTTTTTATGCTTTGTAAAAATAGGGGTTGAAAGTGACATATTTAAACAACACGTACAAACGTCAAATACTTTAAAACGAGCGCTGGGATGTTTAAAGGTGCGAATTCACCAAAAAAGCGAGCACGACCAAACATTCGTGTATGTTTGCTTAACATATTGATATATCGCCCACACCAGAGCGAATATGTTCAAGTTCGGAGTTGATCCATCTACTTTGTGCGAGCGCGGCAAATATGGCTGACCATGAAAAATTATTGTTAGCTAGTGCTACTTTCGTTGTATTGAATTTATTGAAAAAGAAAGAAACAATTTTGGCAAGCAACTGTATTTAAGAACAGTCATATTTATAGTGGCAGTAGTCTATTGCGAGATTTAACAGGATTACGGAATGTTATAATTTAAAATGTAAATATTATAACTATACCTGGTACGACCAAGTTCATAAACCAACCCTATAATAATAATTATTGATTTTAAAATGTAAATAACAATTTTCCACGTGGTGACCCGTCAAAGTTTCATGCAGCAAAGCGCAAGCGATCGAAGTGGGAGCACTTTCGAAGTTTAAAATCCCGTCCACACGAACAAGTATTTCCTGTGATGTACCGCCTTCCTCTCGACCTTTTTTTAACACGATCATGCAAACGTTCGTTCGCTCGCTAGCCCGTACTCACCAGAAGATTATTGATGCAGAATGCTCGCTCGCTCTTGTTCGCTCACGCTCGCTTTTTTTGGTGAATACGCACCTTAAGAGTAGTAGTTCTGCAACATTGCCGTTCTGCGTACGAGCTGAAATCTGCTTTTGGGATCAAAAGGACTAAAAAAAAAGCTTTAGGCAGCAGGGAAAGAGGTATGGTAAATTGGAATACAAAAGTCACAGTGAGGTGACAGGGGATAATCATTGTTCTTTAGTTTTCGTTTGATTAGATGAACTGACGTTAATACAAATGATGTCAAACACAATCACAAATAACTTTAAATGATTAAGTAAATTGTATTTATATCGCATCGCAATTTGTTCATATGATCACGGCACCAAACGCATTTAAGATTTAAAACTTATTTGTTAAAATCAATTATTGTAAGAATTCAAAAACCTATTTAGGTAAATATAAATGAAATAGTCATTATTGCATATAATTATTTTGATGATTCAAATTTGTGTCTTTTTTTGAAGAGCAATTTAAAAGAAAGACATCCATGTAGTGTCCATAATTAGAGTTACTACTTGTATCTTATACATCCAAGGACATTACTCTAAAAAATCTATACCATAATCAAATAGCAGACAACAATGAGACCAACCGGAACTGAAATCAGACTATATAGATAGAACCTCTAAACTTCTCACCGGTCATAAATATAAGGTAGAGATTACCCACAGAAAGGGGTGGCAAGATTCAAGCGGATTGACATATTATTTATATTGTCATTCTCATTGTTATCTAAATTAGTATTACATCTGTCGCGTTTAAATTTTTACCAAAATCAAAGTACCTGTCTTTAGCTAAACAAGACGCGGTGCAGTTGAATTACACCAAGTTTTACTTACGAAAGTATTACTTAGAAGAAGAAACGGTGCTACAGTTGGCCCTTTTCATCCGATTTAAGTTGAGCTCATTTATGCAAACATGATTATAAAATTGACATAACAGACACAATGTACAGAGGTCAGAATTTAGGCTTAATATCACTTATTATTCAATAAAAACAAATAATTTTGCACTAAATATAGCAGATACAAATACAATTTACGGTTTATACTAAGTGTGCTTTTGGTGTACAAATTTGCTTTGAAAAATTAATATTTTAATAAATAAAATCACATGTCATACTTATAAAAAACGTTACAAAAATGGGAAAGCTTCAATTTTCAGTGTGACTAGAGATCCGCCGGCGGAACTATGAAGATAAAATTAGAATTTCGCCTTTAGACGGAAGTTTATACCAAATATAGAGAAATCCGCCGAAAGCGCAGTTAAACTTTACATTATATACCTACTTTGCCGCCGTCCTGAGGCACCAGTGGCGGACGGCTGACATTTTATCCTAAATTCTGTTAAACGGTGGACTAAATATATATGATGATATCCTAAAATAGAGGAGTTCAGTCTAAGGTCAGTGGCCAGCTTTATTAAAATAATGAATACACCCCGAAGCGTAAATCTTGGAATTTAAAATGACTTCTTAGCTGAATACACAGCACATCGGTGGCCAAAAATTCCAGGAAGTCTTGGCATGTCACCATTTCATTTCTGTTATCTGTCACTAGTTATGTCAGATGTCAGTGGTTATGTCAAATTTCAGTTATATTTATTTTTGTTGATATTCGTTTAATTGTGTATGTCCATTTTCGATTAGATTTTAGTAGCATTTCTAGTTAGTTGTATCTCTATTCTTATAATTACTTTTTCCACTGACATCTGACATAACTAGTGACAGATATAACAGAAATGAACTGGTGACATGCCAAGACTTACTGGAATTTTTGGCCACCGATGTACAGTGTATTCAGCTAAAAAGTCATTTTAAATTCCAAAATTAACGCTTCGGGGGTGTATTCATTATTTTAATAAAGCAATATAGATGTTCGCAATGATAAAAAACATTTTAAGGGGTAGACATTAACTGTCATTCTTGTCAGAAAAACCACTTTTTTTTGGCCACACTGACCTTAGACTGAACTCCTCTATTGTGTAGGTGTTTAAAGAAGAAAAAGGAGATACAAGCATTGCCCTTGAAATAAAATAATACTAAAGCAAATTTCGGACGGAATTCTTACAAAAATAATATAACATTGTCGGCGTTTTTCTAGATATGTCATAAATTTACGACCTAAGACGAATTTTAATTTTAAATTCATGTTTCCCCTGGCAGATCTGTAGCCGCAGTGTTAAATTTAATATATTTTAACCATTTTTAAAACAATAATTGCAGTTTTCAATTTCAAAATTGTTATAAAAAAATTTCAACATTCGTAAATAGTATATATTGTATGTGAATTATAAAATTACAATATTTGTCCAATTTTGGAATTAGAAATTATATCTAGAACAAAAATATTTCATTTTGGCACCATATTAAAAATACAAAAATAAAAAAAATTGTCCAAGTGGTGTAAATAAATCAATCATTACATATTTTTCGAAATACGTAACAAAAATTGGAAATAACACGCCTTCAAAATTTACATTCGTGCATGTAAAAATGTAACGATTTAAGCGTAGACGCTTCAAGTTTGAAGATTTTTACAGATGAAATTTTTTTTATTAATAAATAAAGTAAAAAAAGCTGCCTACATAGAATATTATAACACAAGAAATTAACATAGAAAGTTCGCATTAGTAACCACTTGAAAATTTGATGGATCACGAAACTAATAATACATATCCCAGAATACCAACGAAATATTTAATATCTTCAAGTGATTGTTAAGTGAATTTGGAAACATGTTTTCAAACTGCAATCAATTTTCACAGTGGAGAGTTCTCACTACATGTGAATAGTTCAAATCAAACTTCTATTCTAAAAAATCCGTATTACACAGCAAATAATTACTCTGAAATTTACCACGAAAATTTTGCCAGTAAGTTCTACAAAAATTTAATTCTAAAGACAAAAAACTAAATTTCTATTATGTTTACTTCGTATATCTGGTAATAATACTACCAGGAATCACCCTGTTACTAACCAATGATTTTTGTGGAATGTTTAAGTAAAGTTGGTTAAGAAACCTGATTTTGATTTTGCTCAGTATTTTTAAAAAATGTTACTATTACATCATTAGGCTTCAAATAATTTAAATATGAAAAATAGTTCCTTCTGAGATAATATTTGAAATAAAATCAATGGATGTCTGGAGCAACTGTAATATCTCTATCTTGTGGTGTATTCATTATTCTTTTTGTTAGTTGTTTTGGAAAATAATTATCAAAAAGAATAACCCTTTTAAATTTTCTCGGTTTATATCAGAAGAAAACGTGTGAGATAATTACAAAGAAAATGCTTGGACTTGGACCATTAAAATGATTAATGTACAGCCGGCCAACTTAAGATTGAACTATTGCTCAGCCAAACCCACTTTTACATATCTAAATTGAGGAAATATTTGCAGTTGAAAACATTTGTAAAGCAACATCAATTTCTTGTGTTCATATTTTTTCAATCTTCTCTAAAAACCTTGAAATGTTCGAAGCACATCTACTCTAATAGCCAAGATTCAATAAAAAAATATACATATTGAGCAGTGATTTCCTAAAATGCATTAATGAATACGTGATGATTAATCACAACAAAAACCAGTCATTTCATGCAAAAGAAAAACAGATCCTCGTAGATGTTTCCAACAAAAATTTTTCAGTTAACAGGCCGAGTACTTTTTTAAATTTCAAATGAAATTTTGAGTTTAGTTGCAGTTCAAGTCATTGACATTTGAATATATTATAGGAAAGTTTCATTAACTAGACAAATTGCGTATAAAAAGTTGTAAGGTGCTATTTGGTACATTGAAATGTTGCAGTACCTTGTAACCAGATAGTTAACACCGATCTGCAGCTTTTATCTAAAAGAAATGAATTAGTCGAATAGGATCGTGTCAACCATCGGACGTTACAGAATAGTCAAATTTAGAAACGCTTACAGGTCGTCTGTCCATACACTGTACAAGTGTGTTCGATGGGCACAGACCAGAAATGAACTGGAAGAGCAAATTGGTGAAGAAATGAACGAGAATATGGATTGGAAAGATGAGGAAAAGTTTGAAAAAATACACAAATATATAGGAAGATGAAGAAATGGAAAAAAGAAAACATGAAACCATAGGTTGAACCAAAGTTAACGAAAGTCCATTCCCCGAAGAAAAGGAAGAAGGAGAACATGAAACCATAGGTTGAACTAAAGTAAATTCCCTGAAGACAAATCCATCAAGGCGGTTCCGGGGTGGTCCATGAGCGCCTTTGTGGTGCCTTTAGTTGGTATGCGCTCTGAACAACGCTAGCTATGAGCCTCACTCTACCGACCGTATGCTACGATTCAGGTTCTATCGCCAACCTCCGGCCGCCATACCCATTGAACTGATCTGTTTAATCAGGTTGCTGTCTTTCAAAACCTGACCTTGAATTGAATCGGAATACCCTTAATATCCAATAGGGATGAACAAATCAGAATCGAATGGTTCAAATTAGAATGCTGTAATTGGCAAAGTTCCGATCGTCAAGAAATACTTTCCGACAGCACAAGATATCTTGGATAGGAATCATTTTCTTGCGCATGATCGCAGCTTGGTAACTTTTTCTAAGCAATGTTGTGCCGTGAGTTTGTGGTATTGGGAGAGTGCAAGAAATATGGATTTGTTAAGTATGGCTGTAGAAATAAAATTTGGAGTTGAGATTTGCGGACATTCCGGATCCGATGCATCCAATCCTATTCGATTTAATAAAATTTACAGAATAGGGATGAATATATTGTGTTGCTCAGACATTAAAAGCATTTACAACATATTTTCAATAGTGCCATACCAATATTTTTCTCTGCTTTCTTTTATAAAGAATATTCCACCAAGAATTTAATTGAAAACTGATTTTAAAAATGGGAAAATATTGAGTAATTTTTGTAACTGTAACAATTTAAAATTTAAATACTAGTCAAACTTTGAATCGTATACCATATCGAACCACAGAGTACACCATCTAACAAGAGACGAAAGCTTTGTCGGTTCCTTTGAAGTTGGACTTGAAAGGAAATACGTCGAGACTGACAGATATACTACTTGATACCACAGAGTACACCATCTAACTAAGGCAGTGACAACCAAACCACAGAGTACTGAGTAACTGACGGGAACGAACGAACGAACGGAAGTGTCGACTTGACATATATACTAATTAATTCACGCATGTGCACACAAAATTGCGATCACGAAAACGGCTTTCATTCGCCTCTTGTTAGATGGTGTACTCTGTGATCGAACTTCGCCGGGGTGACAGCTCTACGTATAGTTGCGGACCTATTCCGTTATACCTAAAACGATACGCATCTATCAAAGTGTTGGTTGTCATTATTTATTAACCATAACTCGGGCATAGCCTTAGTTTTTTTTTGCATATTTTCGTTTGGTATAATATGATGGTAAAATTTGTTTAAAATGCCGGAGGAAGGTTAATAATCACTTTTGAAGGATAGATATTGATTTTTTTCATCAACGTAACTCATTATATTTACGTATAGGTATACAGATGCCGCTATTTTGTTTACAATTGGCTTCAAGTTTGGGCTTGGTGTATGAAGTTAAATATGAAAGCAAGATTTAATTGTTTGTGGAAAAGGTCAGCAGGTTACAGGTTGTGAAATATAAATAACTATCATTGTATTTAATGTATAAACTTCCATTAAAATGCCGGGTAGATCTTAATAAAATTTAGAATGTTCTGCACATAATATAATGTTATGTTGTATTGGATGTACTCTTGTATAATATAGGCCTAGCCTAGACGGTGAAACTAACGACTTAAAATAACCGTCAATGTAATTTCAATAAGTAAACAAGGTGAAAAAGGGAATGTTAAATTCTTGAATGTATAGGAAACAATTCTTGGTGGAATATTCATTAAAACGACTGGTGTATATAATAAAGTGGTGAAATATTTACAATATATTTTGTTTACCTAAGTTTTGAAAGTTGTAAAAAGAGTAACAATCCTATCGATAAAAATTAATATTTACAAGGTATAATTAATTCCTAATATTTTAGTTAACATTCAAGTCTTGTAGAATTACTAATAAATATTTGAAAATTTGACAATACTTCTAAAATACTAAAAAATAAAGTTATCTCGAAAAAAATAAGAGATCGCATCGATTATTAAATGCCTACATTTGGTCCAAAAATTACATAATTCGCTAAAAAAAATATCGTAGCAGGACTTTCTCTGTGAACTTATTAGATCTGTTTGTTAATTATTTTGATAAAATGTTGAAAATCTTCTTGTCAAGGGTGAATGTAGATTCGCTTTACCAATTTAAACGTAAACTATTTTCAATACGTCCATCGATTTCTTTTAAAAATTTGACTGCTGACTTCAACCACAATCAAAAATGATTGGAGTTGAGCGAAAGTCTCATAAAAGAGACCTCGTTATTTATAAGTTTCAAGAAGGAAACAATACTGTTAAGGTTGCAGTTTTCTCCAATTATATCCTATTTTGAAAGTTTTTCTTTCAGTTTCATATGATGGATCTAATAAAGTACGAGACACAGTTATAGATCACATAAGGCACAAAGTTGAATAGGCTTCCAAGCCAGTAGATGACCGTGTATTAAAGGCCGGTGTGCCCGAGGCGTCTGCTGTTTCGTTCCCTTCTATTCCCGTATGAGATGGGAACCATAGGATAGCAATCTCTTTGTTTAAGTTGTGTAGCTTGTATTTGATGTATAAAAAGCAATTGGATTTTTTTGAGTATGATTTGGTTAGAAAAGATACAGCTTTGAGTAGAAAATTATGATTATTTCCTCCCGGCGACTATTATGCGTGAAGTTTGCCAGTGAGAATGCTTGCAGTGTCTGGAAATTTGACCATTTTTTATTTCACTGGGTGCCACCACAACAACTGCTGCGACTCCTTCCATGGTTTTAGACGCTTCAGTTATCTCAGAGTAACCTTGGGTCGGGTAGGTATCTATCATTTTTTGTTAGTTGCAAAAAATCTATATTTTTCCAGTTTCTAGTGTACTAAACCGAATATTTTAACAAAATAATTTCAAAAACAGATCAATAGTTCCTCTTTTTCCTGTACAATTACATACTTTATATATACACTCACGTACCGCGTCTTTAAAAACTATTATAAACTAAGTAAGTAGATCACATTGATTTATGATATACTGATTCCAATAATTGAATACAATTTGGTGAATTTTCAACCAAAATATAAACAATTATAAAGAAACAATATAAAAACGACATGCGTACATTTTTCAAGTATCGAAATAATCCGAACATTTGGAAGTTAAGTTTGTACGGAGTCAGATTTATAAACACTTTCACAAAAGTGTAAGGAACAGCCCAAAAAAATTCAAAGGACTATTTTTTGTTGTTCCCTAGACCTATTTAAATATTTATAAGTCTATAAGCGGTTACAATTGATTTTGTACAAACTATACCACCTTCTCATTATAACTGAAACAAATCAATTATTTCCTTAGGGATATCTTTCCCTTCACTTTTTCAGTCGTTAACTGGACCAGTAGCTGCGATTATTTACGCCAGCTATTTTTGTTGAGAGACGTTTTCCTCCAAACGTATCTTTTGTAATAAAAATAACAATCATGTCAAAGCCAAAATTTAAATTAGCATACACATTTGACAAAACAACTTAACTCAAACGATATTCTTCTGGTGTCTAATTCTTGACTGCAAATCACGTTTTTTTCCTTTATCTTTATTGTTTACTTCGACATTCTGTGACGAAGGCGAAAACTGTTCTCTCAGAAAGCTCTAATACATTTGATCAGATATCGAATTGTCCCAAAAGAGAAAAATGTTAGTTTACAAAATTCCTCGGCGTATATAATCGCTGCTACTTTGGTCGCTATCGTTAGCTGGGAAATTTTTTGATAAGACAATTAATTGAATAGTATCTTCTTATCGAGGCTTTGTTGGAATAAAATATTTTAAAAAATAATTCGGAATACTTTGATACCAATACAATTGAGTAAACATGTCGATTTTAATTCAAAATATCATCAAATTTTCAGCTACCGAAATATTATGACACACGCTTTTTAAATTTTCAATAATTTTATTATACAAACGATGAGAAACCCGGCAGGGGAGCTCGCGATCTCGCCATATTATTCATAATAATTTGACCCCCATTAAGGCTGACAACGGCGCTTCCCTCGGGCTCGGAATCTGTGTAACTGGAGTAATTCCGTACAGGTTTTTGTCGTTTCCAAGATTGTCGTAGAGTATCGTTGACGTTTGCGTAGTGATTAACGAAAGAATGGGGATCGGAACGAATGCTTTCGTTTTCACTCTCTGAACCCTGGAAAAATAAATTGAATCAATACAAAATAATACAAAACCGAATTTAAAGCTGCCTATATAATTGGTACAACTTGCCCTGAGCTATTTTACAAACCGTGCCAAAGCAATGCAGCTCCGTATAGGCAGCTTAATTAATATAAGGTAACTAATTAAACCTTTTTCTGCAAATAATTTCAATGAAGTATTTTATTTGAAATATACAGGCCTATTAGAAACACCATTTTCCTCTTGAATTTCATGAATTTTGAAGATGAAATAATGGAAAAAATATAGTTCAAGAGATTTTAAATAGATGGTGCTAGTTATAGTATACCATCATCGTACTCACTACAGAGTACTGAAGGAAGTGTCCAGATGGTGGGATTAATAGAAACACCGTTTTCCTATTTAAATTTATTAATTTTGAAGATAAAATAATGGAAAGAAAATAGTTCACGGGATTTAGTATACCATTATCGTACTCTCTACAGAGTACTTAAGAAAGTGTCCAGATAAGAGAGAGGATGGTGGGATTATTAGAAACAGCGTTTTTCTATTTCAAGACATATTGTAATGTAAAAATATATGAAAATTCTGAATTTGATCATTTCAATATGTAATAGTATATTTTGTGTCACTAGGGCAGAAAATGGGCTCTAGCAGCCCGAGACTATTAGATGCACGAGCGAGCGTAGCGAAGCGATACTTGAGGTATGAGTTATAGCCCAATTAAACCATTTTAAAATGAGTATTATTCCTGATGATTTATTTTTTGACAGAAATCGGTTTGTAAACTACATAAAACATTAAAAGCTGTAATGTTTTTCTTGATGACTGTATACGCTCTTTCCATGAAAAGAAATATGTTTTTTTTCAAAACTATTATACATATAATTAATCTGACAATTTTCTCTTAAACAAATCTACCAATTATTAAGTTCCATTTTTTGTCGTTTGTAAAGTGCTGCTATAAAGTTGTATAAAAATGACAAAAATTTTTTGGATAGAACAAGAATTTCTCTCTAGCCAGAGCACTATGGTTGACAAGTTACAATTGAAGTTTTATCTCAATACTAATTGGTATATTCTTTAAATGTTTTGTGGTGTGAATTCTCCCAATATTAACTTCGATCAATATAGAAATTTGTTTTTTTTATATAATAGCACTAGACAGATATTTGTTCATTTAAACTTGCAATAATAGTTTACGCTTTTTAGTTTTTGTTCACATAGATTGATAACCTAAAACTTTGTTAGTTTATAGTTCTTTGCATTTATTATAATTCCATTTTTTTTTATTTATATGTTCCACATATTCTTTAATTGCCACTTTGTAGCATTTGTAGTGTCAAAGATAGAGTTAACACAGAAAACGTCCAGTTGACATATCTTCTAGACGAAAGCTTATTCTTGTTTATTGTTACCGTTCTGACCATGGAGCTACTATTAAGAGGAGATGACACAGTCGACTATCTAATAATAGGAAAGTGGTATCACATGAGTGACATTGTGATGTGAGCAATATGGCGTCGTCGGCAGAGCCGGACTATTTAAATTTTCAATCAATAAACATATTCACTAGTGAAATTGATAATATAGAAACACTGTAGGTATTTTGTTGGCTGCCAAGAACCTCTTTTTACAAATATCAACAACATATCTCTTATTGATGGAGTTCTAAGAAATCTACAAACATTAAATATAATATGAAGTTGAATAAAACTTATTGGAGCACAAAGAAATATATTCCAGTACAGTCCTTTCGATTGTTTACTAACCTATAATATGTTGTTCCTGATGATTTTTTCGTATTTACACTGTCTCTACTGGTACAACTTCGTGAAGCACAAGAAACCATTATTGTTCAATTATTAAAATAGAAAAAAACGACACTAACAAAAAGAAAATCCAAAAATACCCAATTCACATCCACAAAACAATACTAATGTCAAGTTGACAGAGAAGTGGAAGTAAAATGGCGAAACCGATACCACTTTTATGATAGGCGTAGCGACTCCTCTCAATACTAGCTCCATGGTTCTGACATTGGAAGAAAACATATTTAGACCTTTCTATAGAAAGTTTGTGTACTAATTAAAAGCTATCATCAAAAAAATTTGCACATTTACAATACAGTAAACTATGATAAAATAGTAATTATTGTAATTGTAATTTATTTAAAAAATCCAAGTTGAAGATGTGCAATGATCATGCTAAAACAAACAATATCAAAATAAATGACCATGCAATCGAAAATATTTTAAAATGGCTTATTTATTTACGATCAAGCATATCTATCTATTAGTTACTGCGGTTTACCTTGAAGCTTACTTTATATTTTAAAAGTGTCGTTTAATTGACAATTAAAATAAAAAAACAAAATGGTGCGATAACAGTTTTACATTTTACACTTTTATTTAGGAATTTTTGACTAAACTTTTCGATACAAACCACATTCCACTTGGATTTGGGTACACTGAAAAGAAGTGACAAATTACATATTGTGAAACAATTACAAAATAACTTGCAGATCTTCCACCTTTATTTCAATTTATAGTAACAGCAATTATTTACCCACTTTGTAATATTACCTATATCAATATATTAGTGAAACAGTCGGGCAAAAATAAAAGTTGATGAAAATCGTCCCGTTGGGCAACACACCTTACAGTATTTAGTGTGACATGAAAATTATTGGTCGGCCGGATTATTTCTCAATGAATATTATAATTTCGCCCAAAAATATTTATGAGATTGATCAAAATCCGTGATGATTGGAAACCATTATGGAAATTTGATAATATATAATTTATTTACAATATTTTCGGCCAATTAAATCAAAACTACCAAGCAAATCTTTTTTGTCCCTTCAATTTTTATTAGAAAGTTTAACCCAATAAGGAGGTTTTAGGATTGGTGGCTCTTGGATTCAACCAACGAGGTAAAAGAAAAGACACGTTAAAAAAATAGTGATTTTCAGTATTCGAAAGGTTATTTATGAGTATTAGTATAAATTTAAGTTGGTATTGAGGTTTACAATAGTGTTTATAAAATTTTTGAATGTACTAAAATCTGGTATCAATTCTCTAACTACAAAAAGTACCACCTTGAAAAGATTCATATGAGAGTTTTTTGTTTTCCCTAATTGAATAATTTAATGTACACCTCTGGTTTGTTTACGGAAGTCGGCCATATTGAGAAGCCACTTTGGTCGATGATTCTTTATACTGTTATGTTCTCTCCTCTCTCTTTTACCTCGTTCTATTAAAGGGACGACTAAATGTGACCAGATTTGTAGGGTGAAGCGGTGTATTTATGGAAAATTGGGCTAGGATTTTTCTTCAACGCAGAAATAGGGTTGTCATGCGCAATTATTGAATAATTAAGATAGGGTTGTTGATTTTTTTTGTTTTAATGCTTAAAACGTTAAGAGTTTATCAATAAATTCAAGTTTCATCCACCATAATACACATTAAACACTTTGTTTAGTCAAGCAGGCAAATAATTACCAACACCCAAAACCTACACAAAAATCTATTAAATATCTTACCTGAGAATCTGATGAGCTCATCTCGGAAGGTTTCTCAGTAACACTACTATCATCGGGATTTTCATCATAACCTTTCAAACTCTCTTCGTCGGAGTTATACGGTACCGAAGCTGGGGAGGGTCTAGGAGGCGATTTACCCATAACAGGCGGCGGCTGGTGCTGCGGAGGTTTACGGGATAATGTACCTTTTTTGTTAAGATTTGAAAGACTGTTGCTACTTGCGTTGCCGTTACGAGAACGGTAATAATCCATTGCAAGCTCCTGATGATCACCCACTGACATAGCCATAGATTCTTCAAGCGTCTTTTGGGCTTCCTCTATAAAATTAAAATACAGGGATGTATAAAAATATTTTGTCGCATAACTGAAATTTACTTACGTTTATATTTGTAACTTTTGCTTTTTACACACAAAATCGCTATGATCATTATTATGATGATTATAGAAGTAGCTGCCAACGCTACCATAAACCAAGTCTGTCTATAAAACGGAGTATGTTGCAAGTATCCATATTCCATGTATAGTTTGGAAGGCGTCAAGACCGATTCGTCGGAATATGCAGGATAACTTATTCCGAATTTATTATAGGGAATTATTCTGAATTTGTAGGAAGTTGATGGCAAAAGACTTTGATATAATACAGTGAATTCTTGGAGAGGTCCGTTTGTGGTTTTCGTAACAGTTTGCCATCTTGTTTCATCTGGAAGAAGTAAAAAAATATTATATTTTAATAATTTATATATTGTTGTATAAAACATAATGGAAATTAATAACAATTGAGTACTCAACAATTATTCAACAGCTAGAAATACATTTTGCAGTCGAGAGGACTAAAAAAAAGTGGTTGTGTCTAGACAAACTGCGTGGTATCACTATTTCCTTCGCACATGAATCGATCGGCAACGTGTTGACGCGATTCTAGTTAGACAAGCTTCTACATTCCTATGTAAAGCATATAGGAAAAGATTACAGAATAAAAATATAAGATGTTCCACTCCAGGGCGGTTTGATTCAAGTTGCTGTCCCAAACGGACGCCGCTCTCATAAATTATGTTTACGACTCGCTTTTGTTGTCAATAACGGACCGGTAGATACCAGATAAGTTCGAAAAGCTTATTTCATTTTAAGCTATACAGGGGTAATTAGAGATTTAAATCAATAGGATTCTTTATCACAAAGGTTTATTTTTAAATGTTAATTATTTCGAAAACTGTTCGGGATATGAATTTGAAAATATAAGTAAAAAATAAACTTGAATTTTTAAAATAAGTCAATTCACAGTTTTTATCCAGCATCTTTGTAATTTTGTGATACTTATTGATAATCTAGCAGATATTTACCAAAAATTGAATTAAATATACTCATTAGCCACCAGAATAATAGGGCCACTAAATCTTAAATTTTGATCTTTAAATAACGCGTATTTTTTGGATTGACAAAGTTAAAACAGTAAAAAGAGAAGCAGCATAAGGATACCTTTATTAAAAGTATAAGTTGAAAATTTTATGAGATGGATCTGCCTGTTTTTTATTGCATAACAAATCAAATCTTGGTGGATTGTTTGAAACTGCTGGACGTAAGACCTCTTCAACATTTTTTAACGCTGAGCGATATTGGGATTTAATATGTGTTAAAGCTGAGAAAGTACCTTCACATAAATATGTGGTGTTGAATGGCAGAAGTACATTTAACGCCATATCTGCGATTGTGGGAAATTCAGTTCTAGTTCCGATCCAGAATTCAGTCAAGGGCTTTTTTTGAAATTGTAGTTTTAAGTTTGAGTCACTCGAAAGCTCAGCAAATTCCTCTCGAGCTTTAAGTAGCAGGTGATCAATCTCACTTAAGCCAATCCAGAACGGCTTTTGAATCCAAACTATTTTTTGGAAATCAATATTTAGTAGGTCTGTTCCAACCGCAATCGGAAACTGTCAGAAACGATCAGAGAATAGTCGACCATTGCAACCAGTGATAGGAATTACGCGAACGTAAACTCGTTGTTTGCTGATCGTTTCTTACAGTTTCTGACTGCGGTTGGAGCAGACCTAATATAAAATATGTCCGGAACTGTATTTCTAGCAATTTTAAGTGATCTACAATAGTTTTTGCAATAAAAGTTTTACAATGAATTTTCTCGATTACAAAATTGTCAACACTGGTAAACATTTCGAACGAATTTTTTTCGACCCTACTTTTCCAAATGTTGATCTTTTTAATAAAACTTTCAATTTCATCATTTGAAGTAAATATATCGCAATTTTTTCCTTGAAGAGACAAGTTAAGATCGTTTAACTTCGCAAAAATATCTGACAGGTTAAAAATATTTCGATCTCGTCCTTTAATAACAATAATCTTCTTAAACTTTGACCTTTTGACAAACATCTTACTTCTGCATGTAATAACAAAGTTGTGTAATTAGTTAATTATTTCTCGGGATTATTTCGGCTTTTAGAGATTGACAAAAATAAATTTATATTTTTTATTAATTCCAATAACATTTCATAATTCATAGCAAATGTTATTCAAGTTATTTTAATACTCTTAATAGAAATGCAAGTACAAACAATCTTTCCAAACTAGAAGATTTTATGATATATGTATCTACGATAATTGTTATTTTATCTTTATAACAATAATTTTACAAGTTAAAAAACATTTTCTGTTAAATTGTATTTTTATCTCTCGCGTCCCCAGAATTTTGCTACGCGACCCCAAATGGGGTCGCGACCCATAGTTTAAGAAGCCCTGAACTAAAATGATCTAATAAGCAGTTACCTTTTTTTCTCGATTCTATATAATACCCCAGTATGGGTCCTTTTCCAGTAGCTCCGTTAAACCATCTCATTTCAATACTAGATAAAGTTTTCACTAAACTAAGTTCCTTTGGAGTGCTAGGTGATCCTTCCTGAGGCCCTGTTGTGACGTTACTAGCGATAGGAGGACCGTATTCGATAGTTTGTGCCTTCACTTTGAAAGTGTAAGTAACTTCTTCCTCCAAGCTTTGAACTTGTAGATACGTTGTTGTTACCTTTTGTTTCACTTGCTTGCTATAACCTAAAAAGAACAAATTAATATATATTCATCAAGTATTAATATAAATCGAATTATTAATATTTATTTACTTACGTTCATTTTCTTCTGCAGTTTCATATGTGACGATGTAGCTAACAATATCCCCATTTCTTTTCCTCGGTGGATTCCACGAAACTATCAAACTATTCATAGTTATTTCGGAAAATGTCAAGTTAGTTGGAGCACTCGGTAAATCTTGTAGAGTTTTAACCCTTATTGGTTGCGATCTGGGTCCGTCGCCGGCAGGATTGAAGGCTAAAACTTGAATTCTATATTCCGTGTACTTATCAAGAAAAACTAAACTGTGTGTGGTGGTCGAAGCGGGAACTACTTCGATTTCTTCTTCTAATTTTTTACCTTCATCTAGTTCTTGTGGAGAATTGAGGACAAAGTAAAAGATCTGCAAAAAACATCTAAGATTGTTTGAAATGCTCAACTATTACAAAAATGACTTACCTTATAACCCAGCAACTCCCCATTTTGCATATGTTGTTGCGGTGCTTTCCATCTGAGCCTGACTTCCGTAGAGGATACTGGTTCTCCTTGTAACCCCCTTGGTTCACCTATTGGTACGGCTTCTCCCACGTATACTGTGCAAGGAGGACTAACAGGACCTTCACCTTGTGCGTTAAATGGGATAACTACGATTTCATAATTTCTATCTTGTAATAATTCACTTAAAACCATTTTATTTGCCTGTTGAAGAGAAAATGTATAGTAGGAGCCTTCAAATTTTATAATTTAATTACTACTTACATTAATTCCCATTACTTCTTCTTTGGGAGTTGCTTGAAGAGCAGTAGGAAAATCAGAAACTGGTTGAAAAACTACTCGGTAACCACCAGTTTTGCTGTCACCACTCCAGTATTGTTCTTCTATGGATTCCCAAGATACCTCCACGCTAGTTGTTGTTATTGGAATTACTTTCAAGCCATTGACACCTGAAAATTTTTACAAAAAGGATTTTACATGCAAATCTACAGAATATTCAACCACTAGCAATGTTGATTATGATTTTATATAGTGTCTTACCTTTACTGGGTGCAGCGGAATAGGTTCTAACTTCAATAGACTCTGGACTGAACTGGCTTGGGCCTATGTCGTTTGTTGCTTGTATGCGGAATCTATATAAGGTGAATGGCTTCAAATCGGAAACTGTGTAAGAATTGAATTGAGGATCGACTCTTTCAGATAACGATTGCCATGGACCAGAATTTTCCATCTTCTGAACAGTGTAGTACCTTAAAGGTGCGAAACCGTCTCTACCTAGATAAAAAAAATCAATTAGAGACACTTAGTTTGTATCGGAAACTATTTGGAAAAATATTTACCTGGTGTCCAACTGAAAGTAATATGATGACTCTGGATTTGACTCTTACTGATTTGAGGCATGGACGGCGGTTGGGGAATATCTCTATTATTAGTTGTATAAACTAATGCGTGAGCCGTTTTCCCCCAGCCTAATCTCGTTTGAGCAGTCACCGAAAATAAATAATACTTTTCCGGTTCTAATTGAGTAAATCTAAACGTTCTTCCGGATGGTGGAAACTCTTTGGAGAATTTATTATTAGTTTTGACATTATCTAAATGATACGTTACTTTATACGCTAAAATTTCGCCGTTAGGTTCTTCCGGTACATCCCAAATTATTCGAGCGGAACTAACGGATACATCAGGAAAAGAAACGTTTGATGGAGCACCGGGAACTGTAACAAACAAAAACAAAAAATTAGAAAAATATGAACAATTACTTAGTATGGATTTATTTATAAAAAATTTCTAATATACTTACCATCTTCGAAGGTCCTCACTCTCACAGCTGGTTTGCTGGGTTCGCCATCTCCAAGTCTTGTGTAAGCTCTAACTTGAATGTGATACATCACGAACTTCTTCAATTCAGTGAGAGTAGTTGTAAATGTGGAATTGCTAGAAATCTGTTTATATTGAACTGGTGATTTGTTTTCGGCCGCGTAAAATACTTTGAAACCTTCTATTAAACCGTTTTGATGCTCTTTTGGAACGTCCCCCCATTTCACTACTATGGTAGTTGAAGAAGTTGCATTAGCTTCCACGTTCATGGGACCAAAAGACGGCACTAGAAGTAGATTACGTTTAAATTAGAAGTCGGTTATTACATCTTAGATTGATTATCATTCCAAAAAGAAATTTACAAAAAAAAATGCATGGAATTAGTTAAAACTACACTACTTTTTAAAGAAATTGGATATGGAATTCAGTAACAAGAAGGAATGAAATCTTAGCACCATTATCAGATTTGGAAAGAATGCCAGGCGGTTCAAGATCCTGATAAACTTCCCAATCTTTTTTCTCTTATTTTTTTTGGGAATAAAACCACAATAATGTTTTTTATATTATTTATTTCGACGTTTCGGTAGCGTTCCAACGACCGTTGTCAAGATTAAT
Source organism: Galerucella pusilla (assembly GCA_910591695.1). Lineage (NCBI taxonomy): Eukaryota > Metazoa > Arthropoda > Insecta > Coleoptera > Chrysomelidae > Galerucella > Galerucella pusilla. The sequence goes on along the minus strand of CAJUYI010002834.1, from coordinate 6,615 downwards.
AAGTAATTAAATAATTTTTGGTCCCATCTGACACAACGAAAAAAATTTGACAACTAGACAATCAATAATATTTTGAAGTTTAAGTCTACAATAGTTTGTTGTCAAATTTTATTAAGGTCCATTCACAGCATATCATATCTCTGGTAAAATGTGAAATAAAATATTTTATTTTATGACATTCTAACGATATGATAGTCTACTAGAAATGGAATCCAGTGTAGCTAGTATTTCAGCCGAATGTAGTCAAATTTGGTTACCAATTTTAAAAAGAGAAATTTCGTTTTCTTATGATTTATCATTGGAATAGTTGTTCATCGATACACACTTCAATACACAAAATCACCACACTGAGTTATACATATTTTGAAAACAAAAATAATTATACACAAAAAAATAACAACAAACGCGTTTTATTAACATTTCCAAAATAAGCGAAAAAAAGCGCTATCCCAATAAAAACCGTTACTGGAACATCGTTAGAATGTCATAAAATAAAATATTTTATTTCACATTTTACCAGAGATATGATCTTCTGTGAATGGACCTTAATAAAATTTGACAAAATATTATTGATTGTTTAGTTGTCAAATTTTTTCGTTGTGTCAGATAGGGACCAAAAATTATTTAATTACTCATTAATCCTGACAACGGTAGCTGGAACGATACCGAAACGTAGAAATAAAAAATATAAAAACATTATTGTGGTTTGATTCCCCAAAAAATAAATGAAAACAGAATAAGTAATGCCACAAGGAACGTACAGAAGATTCCTAATTAATAACAAATTCTACCACTTTTGCATGTCGTAGGTAGTAGTGGAGTGCAATATACGAATTATTATGATGTAATTTAAGTAAATCTATTTTCAAGGGTGCAATTGATTTGTACAAAGATGCTACTATTGGGTTAGGTCTTTTTATAAACTTAGGAAAGTAAATTCTCTTCTATTAGTTTTTTCTGTGTCTTAGACGTCTACAAAGCAAAGTTTCTTTACACAATGAAGAGGTCTACTATGACGAGACATCGTTTACATAGCCTAGGAGTGTTATGTATCGAAAAAGAAGAGAGCTATAAACTCTTGTCCGACCCCGACATTGATTCGCTACACTTAAAGGGAAAAAACTGAACTTTTTGTTGAAATAAAAAAGCATTTAGATTTGTTATCAGTAGTAATAACCCTATGACATTGATAATTGTTCGAAAAAATTTCATGACAGATTTCAAAAGTTTGTGGCTTGGAAACAGACCGATGCCGTAGGCGGAGGTCTGTAGCCTACAAGCAACAAGCTTGAGAAAGTTGTCATAAAATTTTTGAGCATTTATCAATGTTCGAGGGTTATTCAGATAGAACATTTTAGGCTTCAGTATTACAACCAAAACGTGACATTTTAAATATTGAATATTCGAAACTTCAAAATCGAAATAAATCAATATGTGTCCATAGTAACGTGAAATCATCTCATGGACTGTTATCAGTGTAATGTTGACATGATTGGGTGAAATGGTTCATGTGATAAAAAATGAGGAATTTGGTTTGGTTCTTGGAACTGTCGAAAAATTTCAAGGCTAATTAGAAATTATTGCAAATTCATGTTTGTTTTTCCATTTATTCTCTAACTCAATTTACTAGTGAAAAATTAATATTCGTTGACAATTTACTAGGTTTAAGATTTAAGATTAAAGCACAGAACTGTTGAAATTCAGGACTTATAAAGATAAAAATTTGAGGATTTTTAGTAGAAACAGTATAAAATAACAGAACTTACCTGATTCTCTAGTTCTTTCAAGAGCAGTAGGTCCTGTCGGTGAACACCCTACATCGTTGCAAGCTTGCATTTTTACTTCGTATAAAGCGAATTCTTCCAATCCAATAATAATATGCGAATTGGCCGTATGATCCTCAATCGTAGAACTGTGAGCAAAACCAGTACGGATTTCGGTGTAAGTTATGTTGTAGCCTCTGGGATTGCCGAACCATTCCGTTTGTTGCAAAGGCTGAAAACGCATTGTGTTATACTCTTTCCAAAGTAAATATGAATAAAGATTTAGTGTATACTTACGATCCATCTAACTCTTAGTTCTGTTGCACTCATCGCTCTAACAGTAACGTTCTTCGGTGGAAAAGCAGGCGGAGCTTGAATAGTCTGAAACTCTTTAGTAGCCTCGCTTGGCGCAGAAGCTCCAACAACGTTATTAGAAATTAATCTCAATCTATATACTGTGAACGGGACTAATCCTGTAACGGTAATGGTGGTAGCATCGGGATCGGAAATTTCGTAAACCACAAACCAAGTAGTGTTTCTGGATGTTTGAGCTTCGACGGTCCATTTAGTAATAGAAGAATTTCCATCAAAACCTGGTGTGAATTGTAGGACAACGGAAAAAGCTTCGATATTGGAAAGTGCAAGTTTGGAAGGTGGTAGTGGTAAAACTGGTTCAACTCCTGACTGAATGATAGCAACTTTAGAAGGACCTAATCCGACAGCTGTCCAAGCCGTCACTTCAAAACGGTAATGTGTCGTGGCTTGCAGATCATTCACTTTTGTGCTCAAAATATCAGCTGTGAAATTTTTTATTTTGATGGTACTAGGTTCGTCTTTGATTTGATACGTTAATTGATAACCTTTTAAAACACCGTTAATATCTTTAGGAGGTTGCCAAAGTACTTTTACCGCCCTGTCGCTTATTTCGTCAAATTGAAGGTTGGACACTTCATCCGGAACTGGAAAAAAAAACAGTCATTATTAAATAATTTAGATATGCAAACAATTTTTTTACTCACCATCTTCTCTTGTTTTAACAAAATGAAAATCACTCATCTGCCCGTCTCCGGGATCGGTAAAACAGACAACTGTAATATTATAGGATTTAAATTTACTGAGATGAGTCATAACGGCTTTTTGTTCTGCATAAGGATCTAGTAGATTCGGATGGACGGTCATCATGTTAGATTCGATGTTGCCTCTGGTAGGATGCCATTGCCAAGCTTGGATTTTGTAGCCTTGATTAATTCCGTTGATTTTTTGTGGATCTGGTGGTGTCCACCATATCTGTATTGAAGTGGAATTTAATGCTTTTACTTTTTTGATTATAGGAGGAGCTTCTGGTACACCTATAACATAAAAATTGTTAAACTTACTTCCAAAACTATAGCTCGTACAGTATAAAAACTGTTTTTTTTTTCAAGACCGACCAGAAAATACATTCTGGACAATTTTTCGTCCAGAAAATAACGTTTTGCCGTTTTTTAATTATTATCATTACATACTTAGCACATTAGCTTTTTCATAGTTAAACGTGGCAATATCGAATGTTTTCGACTGCTTCCTTTCACGGCTTCAGATAAACTAGCCAAAGTATAAACTTGAATGATTTTTTTTATGATCTATATCTCAGCTATATCTGATGCTATCGGATTGTTCTAGAGGGGGATTTATTCGGGATTGAAAGCTTTACAAAATTGCTTAGTGTGTATTTCAATATTTATTAAGCTTGAAACGGTAAAACATAGTAATTGACAGCAGCAACCGAATGACATGTTACAAAGGATCGGTACCTACTTTGTCATGTGGAAAACGGTTTTTATAACAAAGAAATATATCTCTATTATCGAGTAATTTGTGGCATTAAAAAAATGATATAAAGCCGGATCTTTTTTATACAATTTATTAGAAATATACTGTTGAATACGGTTTTTGAACCGCCCGAAAGCCGTGATCTGAATTTAACGCTGCCAACGACCTAATCAACATAAATTGAGTGTAATAGATAATAATTATATGCTTAACAACTATTTATGAAGCTCACTTTACCAACATTATCAAAGCCATGTAATTTATAGCACACACGTTGGATTTATGACTAATTCGACAGGGATGTTTAATCCTAATGCTTGTATTTTTTTCACTATGAGGTTACACTATCTATAGGGTGTTGAGAAAAATGGATAAAACACTGAAAAATAAAAGGGGTATGTTTAATAACTCAAATTTAATTGCATCCTTATTCAATATAGTGCTGTAAGAAAATTTGTATGCGCATTTTTTACTACTACTCAAAACCTGATAATGACATTTTGCATGAGGTTCTTTTGACTCTCCTAGTTACACGCACCGTATAATTTCAAACAAATAGACGACGTTATAAAATGAAGTAAAACCATTATTATTAGTGTTCTACTTATTCTAGCTGCTTTTATTAAACTCCCCATGTATATTGAAAATTATTTAAACGATTTTATGATAATTGGTCTTTATGGATCACAAGTTGGACAACTTTATGAAAAATATTTTGAGACATGAGAAGTGAACAGCAGATTTTTCGGATTCTACGAAAAATTTCAAATTTGTACCAAAAATGTACACAAAATGCAAAGAAATTAATACAAATAAACGTTACTGTACCTTCTTTGGTCTTAATCTTAGCACCATCCGTGAAAACTCCAACACCTTTATTGTTGTAAGCAGCTATTTGAACTACGTAGTCTTTCCAAGTTATTAAATCGGTAATTAGAAAGTTTCGTTGCGCCTAAAAATATAATTAAAAATTAGGAAATTTCATAAAATTATAAATGTTTTACTATGTCATCAAATATTAGCAACAGCTTTTATATAAAAGTATGTACCTCATTGGTGATATTTCGAATCGTCCAAGGACTTTCTTTGTATCCGTAAAGCCTGTAACGGATAATATATCCTAATATTTGTCCATTTCGGTGTTCTTCTAAAGGTGGCTGCCACTGCGTTATTATTTCTGAAGAACTTCTGGCAGAGCCAACGAAACCAACGGGTGGACCAGAGGGCGCTATAAAAATAGAATAAAAATTTAGTACCATATAATAAATAACAGTATTGAAAACAACTAATGAATATAGATGTGCTAAATCAAAAAGAGAAAGCTGAAGTTTTTTTGACTGGATTATTTAATAAGTTAAAGTACATATTAATATTTCAAAATATTGGTTTACCAATAATAAACACTACAAATATTTGTAATAAAGTTATTTTTTTGTCATGATGAGATCGATTAGTCATAAATACTAAAAGATAGAAAGAATGTTTGGTCTCAAAATAAATATACCTTTGTTAGAATTAGATTATTGCTTGATTATATAGTTGACATTAAACTGATATCACTAGTGCAATTTTTTTATTAATAATTTTAAAAATTGTTATAAAGTTTATAAATCTGACACCTAAAAAATAACTTTATTTAGTATATTGTGTGTTAGTTAAAAAGCTTTCCGATAATTATACACCTCAACTGATGTAGACGTATTTTAATATGGATATGTAATTAAAATAGTTTTTAGCATTTCAGAAAATCCTCTTAACCAGAATGTAACGAGCCAGAAAAACCCCTCAGGAAAGGGGAGACGCCTTATCATTTTACATGATGGGCTTGGCTTTGTGTCTTCTATACAGACCTCTAGTTTAACTGGAGGGTATTTGACTTGTTGCATTATTTCCTCTCCAAAATGCTTTTGTCCGAGTTCTTGTGATTACTCACAGAAGCAGTTCAGGTTGTCTTGAAATGTCAGTTTCAATAACCTGGTTAAGAGTGTCTTGTCTACCTTATTCAGTAAATTATTTGTATGAAGATGAACTCCTGTCAACCTCCATTTGAATTGGTGTACTTTATGTAGCCAGTTTCGAATTTACTCTCCTCTGCAATCGTTTTTAATGCCACAGAACAGTTCCGCACCTCATTTAGAGCCTTCTTAGCTAATTAGTCCATCAATTAATTACCTGCAATCTCTTCATGTTCTGGCACGCATAAATTGCAATGTCTTTTGCCAGCTTATAAGAGATTATTCAATTTTTTACCAGTCTTCAGTTAGTGGTTAGATTACTAACTGTAGGAGAAGATTTTAATTTTTTTTTTCAGTATATCCTCCTGATCTTTTCATTAATACATTGAAACAAAAACATACTACCTATAGGTTTCATTTGAACTACTTTGTGTACAGTAAAAAAGTAGGCTTTATTTCAAGGTTATTCTATATCTGCCATTTCAGAGAATGAACTTTTAAACTTCACATACTGTTTTCTATTTTTAAGATAAGACGTCAATTAATCCAATATTTTTCTCACAAAACCGTACTTGGGCAGTTTTAGTAGTAATAGTTCTCTATTGACAGCATCGAATGCTTTCTTGAAATCCAAAAATACCACACAAATAATCCCTTATTAACCAACTCTGTCTTCCAAGAAGACACTTTGAATTGCAATGCAGCTTGGCATGAGTGATTTTCTGACTGTTCCTGAACTAATAACTTATTTTGAGAGACAATGTTCATTATTATGTGATATTTAACTCAAATTTTTAATATCTTTTCATAAAAAGGTAATAAATTAATAGGACTAGGTATATAGTTTTAAAAATAATTAATATTTTGTAGGTTTTGTCAGTATTACTGTTTATTCGCATGACTAATATATTCAGTTAATTTACAGTATTACATTGTTTATACAATAAATAATATTTTTAATTACATATCCGGTTTTTTAATGTACGTCTGACAATATTTACAGTGCATATATAGAGAACAGAAATAGCAGAATTGTTCATGAACATGCAATTGAAGTAAAATAGTAATTTGATTATCTTGTTCTC
>CAJUYI010002833.1:0-27725 GCA_910591695.1 Galerucella pusilla | reverse complement strand
TTTTTCATTTTCTAAACGACTATTTGGGGGTGTCCCGCTCCTCTACTACGATAGAGGTTTGCCGGACCCGGAATGTTATTTTTTTACGTATATTTCTCCATTTTCTGCTGCTTATATTGTACCTTCCAAAATGGCAAAAATCTCCTTTATATACATCTGCTTATTATTTCGAAATACCGACTTGAATAAATTAATTACAATTTGAAACAATACACTTTTGGAACCAGTTTTTCAAGTCAAAGCAGTAAAAAACATAGTTTGAAGTAGATAGAAACAACTAATCCTCAGGCTTTGTATTATACTGTAGAAAACATAATAGAAATTTGAATGAACCACCTAATTGCTGTTACTATGTGTTTAATATACAAAGTGTCCCAAAAATATAAGCGAAAAATGGATATCAAATATTAAAAAAATCCTGGTGCTTCATAAAATAGTTTAATAAGGATCTAAAGCGTCTGTTTTTTTAGGGCTCCGTACCCAAATTGTAAAGGACGGACCTTATTACTAAGCAGCATTTATTTCATGAACCAAGATAGTTAAACTGTTGAAATTTAAACAGTTATTTCATGGTGCTCCCTGTAAAGGTTTTGCATACTTAATTAGGGTTTATTACTCCTCGTACTTTCTGTACAGACTATAAAGTATAACAACAAATAAAATAAATATTCAAGGGGGGCTTTCACACAACAAATTTGATTTTTTTTGCTCGATATTGATAAACGCTTTAAATATTGAGTCATAATATTCGTTTTAAAAATAAATAATTAAATTGGAATAAAATTAATATTTAAGTGGGGCTCTCATACAAAAAACGTGATCCTAAAACTAAAAATCCCAGGACACTTTGTATATAAAACAAATTCTACGACTCGAATTGATGTATACAGGGTGATTCAATTTCCACCTCACATAGGAAGCTTAATATCGATTAAATAGTTGTATTGTTTCAAGTTGTATAGTTTTCTATACGTCTATGTTTATTTTGTTTTTATTTTTAACGATAGTTACTTACTCTTTGGTCTTGGTTACCCGTAAGAATTACCATGTATCAACCCATTTTACTCTACACCACCGAAGAGCATGGGTGTTCGCTAACGACGTTCTACGTAAGGGTGGAACAACATGAACCTACTTTATTGATGATAAAAACATGCAATAACGAGGTAAGTGTGTTTTTTGTTATTATACGAGGGTTGTTTTCTAAGTAGTGCATATAACAACCAAATCAACTGTCATCTTTAGTTAACTTTGTTTGTCCTGGTATCCATAGTTAGGCATTCCTACACCATTTTGGAACTGTTAGCACAAGAGCTCACTGCTTTAATGGATGCTTGACTATCCGACATTAGGATTGGTTCCAAAGGATGCAAAAAATGCATTTCTATTCGTGGGGAGTACTTGAAAAAATAGTAGTTCAATAAAAACATAATTTTGTATACCCCAGCATATTTGCTGCTTGAAATTACCTATCAAGATAAAATTATTTGTGTATATGTGTCTTTACTAAACTAAATGCTTATAAAGCTTTTCCAATTTTTTCGGTTTTTCGCCATCTTTTTTGCTTCTGTCCATGTTTTCCCTTTATTTTTCAATATTTCTGAAATAATTTTATTTCATGTTTGTCTAGGTCTTCCTTTTCTTTTATTTTGAAGTATTTTTGCTTTCCATATTCTTTTAGTCTGTCTTGTGTTTTCCATCCTTTGTAAATGCCCCCACCATCCCAGTTGTCTGTATTCTATAAATTCTAGTATTGACTCTATTTTTAGATGACTTCTTATATCTGTATTCCTAATTTTGTCTTTTTTTGTAACGCCTCGGACTCTTCTTAAGTATTTCATTTCAACTGCCTGTGTTCTACTTTTCTGTGTTTGGTTTAGCACCCACGTTTCACATCCATAAGTTAATATTGGCCTGAATATAGCTTTAAATATTTTTATCTTGGTATTGGTCGATATACCTTTATTGTTTATGAATTTTTTGTTCATCGTATAGAAGAGTTTAATTGTTTTTTCTATTCTTTTATTGATTTCTGCTTCTTGTGTTCCATTTTGATCGATTGTTATTCCCAAGTATTGAAATGTTGTTACTTGTTCTATAGCTTGTCCTTCTATTTCTATATCTATTTCTTCTTTCCCTTCTCCTATAACCATAACTTTTGTTTTGTTTTTATTCATAACCATCCCGTTTTCTTTCAAGATAATATTCCATGTTTCAATATTGTGTTTCAGATCTTCTTTAGTTTTCGCAAAGATAACTATATCGTCAGCAAATGCCCCTTCTGAAACTTCTACCTTGTTAAGATCCATGTGTCCTATGTTAAATTTTTTGTTTTCCTTCTTACATTTCTTTATTATTTCGTCCAAATACATAATGAATAATGTTGGGCTTAAACTGCCTCCTTGTCTTAGTCGTTCAGTGGTTTTAAATGTTGTCGATTGTAGATTCTTGGTTATAACTGAGTTAGTATTATTACTGTATATCATTTGAATTGATTTTATGAGCTTATTACTAACTCCGCGTTTTTTGAGAATATTCCATAACTTTCTTCTTGGTGTTTTATCAAATGCTTTTTCTAAGTCAATAAATGCTAGATATATCTTTTTATTTTCTTGCCAGGCTTTTTCCGTTATTTGCTTTATAGAAAAAATATGATCCTGTGTACTTCTGCCCTTCCTAAAGCCACTTTGTGACTCATCCAACGTATTTTCTAATATAGTCTTTAGTCTTTTGTCTATTATTTGTTCAAATATTTTCATGGCAGTACATAGTAATGTAATTCCTAATAAGGAGTACGTTCATAATATATCGAAAACTGACACTGTACTTGTCAGTCAGACGACGGGGTAAGCGCTTCTCGTGTTGCGTTTGTGAATTATTTTTAATTTTTGTCTTAAATTTTGCTATAGTCCAGTAAATGAAGGGACAAAGCTACTGAAAAGTCCCTGATGACTTCACTGTGGACTCAATTTGTAGATCACGGCAGGTGTCTTCAAACGAGAAAAAACTTAACGCGATTGAGTTTACTGAAGGGGTGAAAATGGGCTCAATATGCGAATTAGAGAATTTTTTTTCGGATAAAAAATGAAGATCGTCTTATTATCTACAGAAATGGTCTCCATAATTTTTTTCGAAACTTCGATAGTTATCGAGATAATGAGATCTAAAAGTCTCCTCATTTCAGCAGGAGCGGGTAAACATACAACACGGCTCTTTCAACTACGCATGACTCAAGACTTTGCCAAATTTGGTAGTAACATAACAGTATTGAAATAAATATGTAAATATCAGAAATATAAAACTAAAAAAAAAAACAAGAAAACCCAGGCCCAAACCCGGTTGATCAAAGTGTAACTATGTATAGAAATATCAGAAAATAAGAAATAAAAAACTAAAAAAAAACAAAAAAACCCTGCACCTAACCGGGTTTCGAAACTACGAGTTGCAAGCTCAATACCCTACCATCTGCGCTAATCAATCAGCTCACATCGAATAGATGGTTAAAGGCTGCTTGGACGCATGCGCACCTCAACTACTAAATTTGATGTGGTGGGTGGAATATCTAGTTTTAACCACGTTTTCACATGTTGAGTCATGCGCAGTTGAAAGAGCCGTGTTGTATGTTTACCCGCTCCTATTTCAGCTGCTGCTCTGCCTGTAGGAATTCTGCTGTCTATGCATTAACTTGTAAGCGGGTGGACGAATTGTTCCATAACTAGGCAAAAAATTGACATTTTCCGATGATTCAAAGTTCATCACAATGGGAAGTTCCGTAGCTATCACTCCATGTGACTTGCAGCTCGTCGTACTGGACAAAAATATTTAAAAAAACTGTTTTTGTTTTTGAGACTATTTCATCAATTTGTTCATATTTTTTTAAAAAATAGTCTTTCATCTTAAATCTTTTTTGTGTTTTGATAAAAAATTTATTTGTTTATTCATTAATTTAAAAAAAGTCCGGTTTTTACCGGTCTGATCAATTTTCCTGATTACTGGAAAATGATGGGATTTTATTAAAAATCAAAAATTACACTCGAAAACTAGACACTCTAAGCTTTAAAATGATGTGCATTGAAAAGAAAAATATATAGGACGATAAATTTTTAAATCGCGCTTGTTCCACAGATTGTACAGAACTCCGAAAACTGATGAAAAATGTATGTTTTTTTTGCTCCATATACAAAATGTATGAAACAACTCTCGTATTATAAATCTAAATGTATTATTATAAAAACCTTTTTACCTTGATACGAATAAAAAATAAATATCTCTTTTTTGATATATCTCCAAAAAAAAGCACTCGACTTTGTATATTTGTATATTTTAAAAAATTCCATGAAAATACTATAATTTTTGTCGTAAACAAGTGTTTCAAAACGATATCAATCAATTACCTTTTCAGTACAAACAAACCGTCACGTAGCTACTATACCGAGTGGACCAACGAAACATAAAAATTACCTTCATACGAAATATTTTTTTTATTAAATTTTGTCTTCAATATTTTAGGTATTCGGAGCATATTGCTCATCTCGTTGGGTTGAGAGGAATATAAAAGATGACAGAGGTAATAGACAAGCCTATTTCGGTACAGGTGAAACTTTCTTATTTTCTCTCTATCCGGAAAGAGCGAAGTATCCTTGGGTAGGTATGGAAGTCGATAAGGTCCAACATGGTGCCGAATTATTTATGGCTGCTGATTCCAAGATGATTACCATAGGTGGCGGGTAAGATGGGATGTTGTTGAACACACGCAGTGTTATTTGAATATGTATTTTTATGTTTCAGAGAAGGTCAAGCTATTTGGATGGACGAAAATATAAGATACGGCAAAACTGATACTTGCGCAACTTTCAATAATCCACCTTTAGTACCTGGAGGCGATTTTGAAATAAGAGTTTTGGAAGTTTACGGTTTTGCCACCGATCAACTCAGCTAAACAACGAATTACCATCGAAAATAAATATATAAAAAAATATATATATATATTTAGATTTTTATATTATAGATGTTTACGGTTTGTCCCAAAAATTTCGTTTATCCAAATATTTTGGATATGTAGTTTCATATGTTCATCATTTTCGGACGAACTGTATGAATATGTTCATTTGTACAGTTATTTTCGCGATATAATTGTAAATTCTCATTTACAGAATTATTTTTTACAACTTCTATCTTTTAAACTCCCCTCGTATAATTCGTTTTCACATTTTCTGAATACATTTTTTCATTATCTATAAATTCCCATCCTTTTAAACTCCCCTCGTATATTTCCTTTCCGCGTTTTTCGAATAGGTACATTTTTTTTCATTATCTATATTTCCCCATCCTTTTAAACTCCCCTCGTATATTTCCTTTCCGCGTTTTTCGAATAGGTACATTTTTTTCATTATCTATAAATTCCTATCGTTTTAAACTCCCCTCGTATATTTCCTGTGCACATTCTCCAAACAAATTTTTTTTTATTATTTATAAAATCCTTTTGTCAAAATTTTATATAAAATAACTCTGTAGATGTGTATGTCTAGAAAAATGAAAAAATCCTCGTTTGCATTCCACCAAATGCTTGAAGTTGTTGTAAAGTTGTAAATTGCTTTTTTTCGCGTGTCAAAGACAGGAGATTCAAAAGTTATGTTCACTTTTGAATGGCTTTAAATAAATAATACTAATAATTGAACAAAACGGCCTTCCGAATAAATTTCGCAGGTTTGTCGAGGTACCATTTTTTTTTTAGGTATTTAGATTGACATCTAGTCGTAATAGAAAAGCAATTCGAAGTATTTTTTTTGTAAGTATGTCGCCAATTCGTTTTTCCCCCTGTATATTTTTAACTTATAAGTTTTTTTTAATGTATATATTTAAATAGTTGTGTATTTTGTTGATACGTCTCTAATAAGTGTTGAGCCTATATATTTTTTGGAATTTTGAAAAATTTCGTTGAAACTATTTAGAAAAAAATTATTTATAGGGTGTAACAAAAAATCAAGCAATTAATCTTGGGTTAAAAAATTATAAGTTGAAAATTTAACTCAATTTTTGTCACATCCTGTATATCCCTGAAAAATGCCCAATGAATTCTTATTAGTTTTTTTTGTTTCGAGATTTTTCAAAATTTCGAAATTTTACGTTGGACTATTTAGAAATTTTATGTATAAAAGATTTTTTTAAACTGACTTGATACTAGCAAAAATAAATTGAGATGCATTTTTTACTCATAACTTTATGTCATTTTTAAAATCATAACCTTGACAGCTTTTATGTGTCAAAATGTACCGCTCAATGAAATTGCCAAAAAAGCATGATATTAATAAACATATTTTTCCAACGTTATTTTGAACTAGTATTAATCCAGTTTTTTTCGTTTACTGTTGTTTTAGTGCCAAAAATGTATTCGAACATTACATTCATGCCATTTGCGGCATCTTATTATATTTTTCACGGAAAAAAACTTTGGTCAAGTATTTCAGAATATTTTTAATTTATTTTGACTTCTTTTTTTCTTTCTTTTAATAATTTTATCGACTGAAATTTTTAATAAATGAGTCTTATGGTGACAATGTGTTCCACTAGAAGATGTTTCTAAATTAGTTCTAGCCCACGCAGAACCTTAGTGTCGTAGAACTTTGAAAAAAAAATGTAGATGTGTATATTTGTAGCCTGGTTGCTCATTGTTCATCAAGGCATATCACAGTATTCTTTTTAGTTTTATAGCATCACGCATATTCCAGAACCTTAGAAACCTTAAAACCAAAAAAAGGTTGCAAATCGACTGTCGGGATTAAAAAAATGTAAAACTCAATTCAAATTTTCAAAAATTTCGATCCGAAATGCAAAAAAATCTTTTACTTGAAAGATGAGTAACCACCAGAACATTAAGGCCGATACCCACGCGATTACATGCCACGCCACCGCACTTAATACTACATGGGTGGTAATAGGGAAATTAAAAATGAAAAAACGGTTAAAAAATACAAAAACAATTCAAATTAAAAGATAATTAACCTCTGCACGGTGGATTATGATGATTAGTCAAAATATTAAGGCCAGTACCCACTAGCAGCACGCGTTGTCACACCACGCCACGCCACTTCACGTCTTACGACTAAAAGATGACTTGATTGATGTGCGACCTCCTTGCTACAAAACTCCGGTCAGACTATCTTGCGTTTCAACTAGTGTGGATCGCTCCACTTCTTTTAATGTAAAGCTGGTCACATACGACAGGTCTCGGTCGGTCCAAGTGTGGTATCGCCCTAATGGTGTAACCACCACTTTAATTTTTGGATTATGATGCTTAGTCAAAATATTAAGGCCAGTTCCCACTAGCAACACGCCACTTCACGTCTTACGACTAAAAGATGGCTTGATTGAAGTGGACCGAAAGATCTTCCATGACTGGGACATCACAAATAGTAACTATAATGACAAAATGTGCGACCTCCTTGCTACAAAACTCTGGTCAGACCACTGTCTTGCGTTTCACCTAATGTGAGTCGCTTCACTTCTTTTAATGTAAAGCTGGTCACATACGACAGGTCTCGGTCGGTCCAAGTGTGGTATCGCCCTAATCGTGTAACCACTACTTTAATCTTTGTGCTTTCATAACTGAAACCCATCTGTAAGCATGTTACAAAAATGCTCACATCATTCATGAAGTGACCACGCTATCGCACTTAATACGACATGGGTGGTAATAGAGAATTTAAAAATGAAAAATACAAAAAACAATTCAAATTAAAAGATAATTAACCTCTGCACGGTGGATTATGATGATTAGTCAAAATATCAAGGCCAGTGCCCACTAGCAACACGAGATGTCACGCCACGCCACTTCACGTCTTACGACTAAAAGATGGCTTGATTGTAGTGGACCGAAAGATCTTCCATGACTGGGACATCACAAATAGTTACTATAATGACAAAATGTGCGACTTCCTAATGCTCACATCATTTATGAAGTGGCCACGCCATCGCACCAAAATACGGTTTAAAAATAAAAAAAAACAATTCAAATTAAAAGATAATTAACCTCTGCACGGTGGATTATGATGCTTAGTCAAAATATTAAGGCCAGTGTCCACTAGCAACACGAGCTGTCACGCCACGCCACTTCACGTCTAAAAAGATGGCTTGATTGAAGTGGTCCGAAAGATTTTCCTTGACTGGGATATCACGAATAGTAACTATAATGACATGTGCGACCTCCTTGCATCAAAACTCTGGTCAGACCACTGACTTGCGTGTCACCTAGTGTGGGTCGCTCCACTGGTCACATACGACAGGTCCAAATGTGGTATCGTCATAATCGTGTAACCACCACATTAATCTTTGCGTTTTCGTAACTGAAACCCATCTGTTAGCATATTAAGGAAATGCTCATATCATTCTAGAAGTGGCGTGCTACTAGCGGCCTTAATGCGTTAATGTTTAGTTGGTAGGGACGTTTTTTATTGGTTTTAAGTATATTTCAGTAATATCTACGGTTCTGGACTATAATTTTTTTATTTTATATGTTTCAATTCTAGTCTCCTAATTTCGCAACCGATACGTATTTTTTTTGTGGTAACACTGTTAGGAAATCTTCCTATTTGAAAATTTCGAACAAGATATAAACTAAATATATCGAAAACATTTTTATTGTTTAAAGTATTACTACCAGAAAATCGAATGCAACACTAAAAATGGTGTACGCAGCTTGACAGATAGACGACGCCATCTTTGGTAGAGGAGTTATGTCAGTTGTCATTCGCGGATTTATAGTTTTGGGTTCGATTTTCTTTGATTTGGGATTTCGGTGGAGTATTTGGAAAAAAAGATAACGTTATTGTTAAGTTTGTTAAAATGATTGTTGATTGAGTTTATTAGAATAGTATGTATGAAATTTTTATTCTGCGTTATCTTAAAAAAATAATAAGTACAAAAAATATGCATATTTCGATGAATTTATATCATCCACTGTCGTAAAAATTAGCAACGCTGGTTGAGATTCACTCGTTTTAAAATTTTCTTCTATTAAATTTTGCAATTAAATACCCGATAGCACTTTCTGTGGAATCACGCACAACTTTTCGGAAACGCCTTGTATATCTTCGGAATGATTATAAAACGAGTGAAAAATTTTCAAGTATTTTTTTTTCAATCGCGCCAGTTCCTTTTCGTTCAAAGCAGTGTTTAGAATGTGATGTTTTACCGTAGTAAGTGTCTTAAAAAATATTTTACGAATTTTTCAAAAATTCTTGAACGGATTTTGAAAAATGTTCCAGAATTGATGGAGTATTAAAAGAACAAGGCAAAAATATTTTCTATTCCCATTCTATTTTAAAAAAAATCGTATATACAGAATGTCCCACCAATTATGGATAGTCAAAACTACTAAGGAAACTTTTAATATTTTTGGAAAATTAAATATGGCAAAAATTATTTTTTAACCGGTAAAAACTCAAAAATAATATTGGTTCTTCCCTTCCAAATAAGTTTTAGCTGCTTCTTATCGTTTTTTTGGTCATTTTTCAAATCCGTAGTAGAAATTGTTTTCACGCGTAGCGAAGCCTATAAAAACCAAGCTTGTTATTACATACGTATTATAAAAACATATAATATATATTCAACATAAATTTAAGATTAATGTCTTGATTTAAATTTATTTTCAACTTTAAAAAGCACGTTGAATTTCACACAATCTTATCAACTCCCCAAGTTACTTTTCGTTACTCTTTTAGTTAAAAACAAACTTTTTGTGCTCGATATTAATGTAGCTTTAGAAAAAATGCGTCGATACGGGTTTTCACACTGTTCAACGTGCTTTTTAATCCAAAAAAAACCCACTTCAATGTATTTTATTCGGTAAAAAGTAACAGCTTCGGTTCGATCGACTAACCCTTCAAATGAACAAAAAAAAATCAAACTTCGAAACGTTGTTTGTAGCAGTTCCTCGAAAAATATCAAAATAATCCACTAGAGGCCGCACTTATGCCAATATGACAAATCTTAAATGTATGCAACCCGTTAGACAGAGGGATTTCAGTCTCACTCGCACTGTAGTAGGGTTTAGCAATTTAACTGATGATCCTGGTCTACTCAGACTCTTTAAAATGTTTACTACAGCTTCTACTGGTCCGAACTTGCTTCCAATTTTCATGCCTTGATCCAAAGTTCAAGGATCTCTCATTGTCAAAAACGTTGCTGTCAAATGGAAAATCACTAGTGCGGCCTCTATTGGATTATTTTTAAAACTAGAGGAAACAAGCTAAAATAAATTGTATTATTAATAGTCGATGTATTAATTACGAAGCTGTTTACTGGTATAAGCAATAACTCATGTGATAGTTCGACCGAGATTCGAAATGTATCAGGCTCGCTTTGGAATTTTCCTAACAGCCTTAAAAGTTTGATCTTGGACGGAAGAGAGTTAGTAACAAAAAAAAAGAAGAAAAAGTGATGTTTTTTTTTTTTTAATTTTTAACTTTTCATCAATGTTCGAACATTCTGACTGTTTTACTTGTAGTTACCGGTGTCCTTTGTACTGATGTATCTATTGTATTATTATTCAAGTTAGTGTTTATTCAATCTCATAAATGTCTTCATATTATAAAAAATGTTTTTTTTTTCAACCCTACTTACCTTTATATATGTACCAATCAAACAGTTAAGCACTGTAACAAAGAGGGCAACCGTTTTAATAGCCAGGAGCAAGGCAGACTGTCTCGATCTTCTCTAGGAGTACCTACTCCTCTTTTTTTCGATACAAGGCCACTAAAGAGACTTCTGCCATCCTTAAAACTCAAAAACAAATCCTGCACTTCGTAGAAGGTATCTATAGTGATGCAGCATCCCAATTTTTTGTTTATATATGTACCGATTTGGCTCGAAGGACCAGGAAAAAAATAGTAAAACTTCAAGAAAGATTTTAATTTAAATATGTACAAGATGATACAATTTGTATAATATTTACAACACTCTCTCTATTTCGTAAAATATAGTTCGAATAGTGTAAGAACTACAAATGTCAAAACCTCGTTGAAGTTTTTGAGAAAGTAATTAACAATATCGTAGTTTTGTTGAGTTTCTTCTATACAAAGTCCTACAACTAAGTATAATGAAGAACTTATCGAAGTAGAAGAAAGTTAAGATAGATTTTATCAATCCCGATTTGCTAGTATCAGAAAACAACCTCAATTCTTATCGCCTGGGATTTTATTGGATCACAGCTAAATCCTTTTGGACAACATAAGAAAAATCGACATTTTAGCTCAAAACTTACAGAAAAATTGGTGATTTTTGATATGAGAGTAGTTCAAATGTACCACATAGAAAAGAACCCAGAATAACATTATTATGGTCCATCTATATTTCTTGAATTTAAAGGTGACAAAATCTTGCTGTAGAAATGATTATGTTCAGCACAAATTTCCAAACATACAAAGTAAATGATATTTCCGGATAGTTGAAGTGTGTTTGACTGAAATATAAATAAAATTAGACTTCTTGGTAAAGCCTCATTCAATATACTATATAATTAAGTGTCTGACTTAAGTTAGAATGAACAATGACTATACATACATAATAAAATTGAATTGTTTTCGATACCAGGCCATATTGGTGAACAAGAAATTGAGCTAGCTAAGAAGGTCCTTTTGTAGGACCATTTCTCACTAAAGAGACTTCTGCCTTCTTTGAAACTCCAACAAATCCTGCACTTTGGAATGGAGTATATAGTGATGCAACATCCCAATTTTTCAATTATACATGTACCGATTCGGCTCGAAGGACCAGGAAAAAAATAATAAAACTTCAAGAACGTTTTTAATTTAAATATGTACAAGATAATACAATTTTAATTTGTATAATATTCACAACTCCCTCTCTATTTCGTAAAAGTTACGGAAAATATAGTTCGGTTAGTGTTGGAACTACAAATGTCAAAACCTAGTTGACGTTTTTGAGAAAGTAATTAACAATATCGGAGTTTTGTTGAGTTTCTTCTATACATAGTCCTAGAACTAAGTAAAATGAAGAACTTATCGAAGTAGAAGAAAGTTAAGATAAATTTTATCAATCCCGATTGGGTGGTATTTTTTTTAATCACAGTTTAAAGATGGACAACATAAGAAAGATCGACATTTTTGCTCAAAACTTACAGAAAAATTGGTGATTTTTGATATGGGAGTAGTTCAAATGTACCACATAGAAAAGACCCCAGAATAACATAAGAAAGACCGATGTAGTATCGAATAATAATTATGATTTATCTATATTTCTTGAACTTAAAGGTGTAAAAATAATTCTGTTCAGCACACATTTCCAAACTCACAAAGTAAATGGTATTTCCGGATAGTTAAAGTGTGTTTGACTGAAATATAAATAAAATTAGACTTCTTGGTAGAGACTTCATCTTGCGCAAAGCCTCATTCAACATCCTATATAAATAAAAATAAATAAAAGTGTCTAACTTAAGTTAGAATGAACAATGACTATAAATACATAATAAAATTGAATTCATACACGAATAAATCAATACCTGTATACACTTTTTTCATAATATGCTGTAGTTTTCAATTAAAATGTTATAAAAGATTAAGTAGTAATAGAAGTGCGGATTTTTGGTCCTTCGAGTTTTTTTTCGATAGACAAAACGATCTGTATTGATTGTCTAATATCGAATGAATGGGGCTCGAAGGACCAAAAAATGCGCACATTTAATTCCATATTAACTTGTTTCGATTCGTTTTAGTTTATTAGCAACAATAAAGCAAAAAATAAACAAAGTATAAGGTAAATAATACCGAATAAATATAAAATAAAATAAATCACTGACTCAATCGTCCCAATCGGAAGCTGTCGAAGACGAATCGGACTTGTCGTCATCGTCTTCGGAATGTATAAATTCGCTCCTTTTGCTCAAAGCTCTAGCTAAGGCGCTAGCTAAGTCGTCGCCTTTGTTCGGCGCCGAATTCGACGCTGCTTTGACGCTACGCTCGTCTACGGGTCGCAACTTACAGCCTTTTCTGATCTCGCTCAATAAATCGCCTCTAGCGTCATCTTGAGCTGGAAGTGATACTTTCCTTTCCTCCACAGACTACATTGAAAAAAAATCATTAAATCGTTTTTATTTCAATTAATTTCAAACAATTACCTTCAACGTAGTACCATTCCTGATGCTCTCCAATAAAGCAGCGTTTCCTCCACTTCCACCCTCACCTCCTGCATTTGGAGCAGGAGATAAAGGTCCCAACGAAGGCGGTGGAGGTATAAATCCAGTACTTTTTGAGCTACCCACTTCATCCATCATAGGAGGTGGCGGCGGAGGAGGAGCTGGAGCTGAAGGTACCGCCGGTACAGGAGATGTGGCTGAAACAAAAATCCAATAGGTTCAAAATAATTATCACAACACTCTCCATCTTACCGAAATAACCAGGTGCTGGTTTCTTCGGTGGAGGAACGTCCATTCTTGGTTTTCTTGGAGTGACATTGTTGTTGGTGCTTTTGTTCAGAACAGGCGGCGGTGGAGCGTTTCGTAAATGTGGCGGTCGGGATGCTGAAGGAGCCCTCGGTGGTACTGCCGGTGGAGAAATTATATCTGATGATCTGTTTGTTTGTTCGATGGCTTCTCGTCCTCCGTTACGGTTGATGAAGTCGTAAATGTACTCTCTGGTGCTTTTGTCTTGCAATTGTTGTTCTGATACACCCGCCTAAGAAATAAAAATTGAAGAACGAGTCACGGGACACACGGTAAGACTTCAGTTCCTTTTGAGCAATAATCAAATTTTTTGAATCAATAAATAAATACACATATATTAATATAAGAATTTATTTTACTCTGGATGAAACTTCATTTAACAATCCATAGGTATATAATCGATTATTTCTAATCGATCAACAATCGATTATTATCAATTATCATCAATTGATTAATAATCGATCATTTCTAATCGAACAACGATCGATTAAATAATCGATTATCAACAATCGATTAATAAACGATTATTAACAATCCTTCATCAACAATCCATTATTATCAATTGATTAATAAACAACATAAAGAACTAAAGTTCTAATTATTTTCAATAAATAACAATAAAAACAATTTCAACATTCTCGTGCAGTGCATGATAACTGATGATTCATTGTAAAATTATCCAATCATATTTTCGTGACACACGGTAAAATCTGAAGCATGTTGTAATAATATAGCAATAAATAATGTTTGAGCTCAAAATAAAAATTGCTGATGGAAAAATTACTTACCTTTTTGAAGAATGCTTTTAGTTGTTCATCTTCAGTATCGACATCGAAACCATGTGTAGAATTCCATCCTACATGCGAGATGTGTTTAAAATCCCTTGGAATGCCTATATCAGCTTTAGTAATGTTTCTTTTTCGTTTGGCTTGTTGAGCAGAAAGATCTAGTGTCTTTTTGTAATTCATACAATCTGGAGTTGTTTTTTGAGGAGGAAGTGTATGACTCTGGCTGATTTGCTTGCATCTTTTTTCTTCTCGCTTTTTTCTTGCATGAATTTTTTGATTTACAACTATTCGTAGATCTCGAGCATCTTCTACATTTGCAAAATTGAAAGCAACATGACAATTTTCACCTTCAAAGTAGTGAAAAAACGGAGTGGCGTCGATGTATTCCATGTTGTTGTACATTTCGTGTTCCCAGATTTTCATGTTTCTTTGTGTGCAGAATAAGCGAAAAAAGAAATTCTTCTTTGTGTTGTCTTTTACAAAACATAGAACACCTGCAGAACAAGCAAAGATTTGGATTATCAAATAAAGTAAATGAACATATCTATTAGATACATTTGTAGATATGCAAGATATATTTTTAAATTAGTAGCATAAGATAAAACAATTCTTTATTATTCAAATTTTCTCACCGCTAGCATTATTGAAACTATTCCCCATACTTTACAAATCATAGATATTTAGGTATCTGGCCCTGGGCTAGTGATAATATTATGATAAAGAACACAATCAGAATGGGTGAGTAATTATTTAAAAAGTTAAAGCACATTACCTGTAGTCTTTTTGAACCATTGTGTATGGTCCGGAGGTTTCGTCAAATATAATTGAACAACTGTTGTACATAGGGACTGGCAACGATTACCAAGTAATTTGAATATTTGCAAATTTTCTTCGTTTGTTAACAAACCACAAAAGCTATTTTCTACGGCAGGTGCCATTTCGCTATTGAATATTAGGAGTAAACATTGTATTGTAAATATTTATGGTAAAATTAACAGTAAATTGTTGTACGACTTCTCATTATCACCAAAAAAAGTGGAATAGATAACCTAGAATTAGTCACATACGTCCCCCTTGAATATTTTGTTTACGAAGTGCTACTCGAACTGTACTCCTACTAGTTCCGATTAACACTGCTGTCAGTGCTGTCCATAGAGGAATCTTGGTTGTCTCTGGCTGGGACGTGTGTTATCTATGGTTGCGACTAGTCAGGACTCAGGAGCGTTCGTTTGATCGGAATCAAAGAAAACAGAAATAAATAAAATAAAGTTCCCAAAGCATGTATACGAGTACAGCGAATTTAACTTAGTGTTGAGCGAGTGCACTTAGTAGTCTCTACTTTGACCGTTCACAAATTAACGATAAATTAACCAAAATACATAAATATACAGGTTCGGCAAATATTTATCTTCCATAATATGTGGAAGCTCATATATTATAGGAGCAACAGTGAGCACTGTCCAAGAGAGTACACCATGTTACCCCTCCACGAAACAACCACTTCGCTAGACATTGTTATATAGACAGCCTATGTACTTCACAGAAATGTAGTTTAGGGAGCTTGGCCAATCACCCGCAGTACACCCCCTATTGTGCACTCACCCACTATAATCAACGATGGAAGTTTAAAATAATAGTTTTATTAATGTTATAAAATTACAAAAATATGACAAAAAAATCTCAATAAATACAACAAATGAAACAAAATATAGATACACCATAGCTTACATATTGTTATGGCCCACGAAAAAAACAATATACAGTGTGGCCCAAAGTAAGGGAAGATATTTCTTAATTCAAAAATATTTTTTTTGTTCTTAGGACAATTTATTAACAAAAAAACTTGTCACACAGGTTCATATAGCCATTGAATGAAGACATACACATTGTATAATATATCATTTCATTAATATTCATAATGTTAACGTGAAAGTTGTATGTAAAAGAGAACCAGTTTTTTTTACAAAGGTAATGACACCGTCAAGTTCACCATAACAGTTTATTTTTATACTAAAGTTGAGACATTTTCTCGATCTTTATCAAATTTACTAGTAGATAGTATGTTATGCTTATGAATACAATGAAACTCCAATTATCATGTAGGCCATAAAATATTTCAAATCTGCTACAATATTTATAAAATTTATGACTGAAAGTGGGTAAGTATTACTTTTGTGCAAAAGTAGATTTACGTTATGTATGGCAATGCAAGCAAAGGATATATTTTGAACAAAACTATACCTGTTAACGTAATACCACAATGACTATTATAACATAAATATACTTTGTCTCAAAATATATCATCTTTTGACGGTAATAATATGAATTAATTTACGACTTTCTAAAAGTATTTTACCTGAAATGAAACTCCACAACAGTCGAGTGACATTATTCAACTTAATAGTATTTAATAATCTCTCATTTAGCAGGAAAAAGGAAAAAAGTTTAGAGAAATGGATGTATGATAAAAATACAAAAAGATAGATATAGATTTGTGAATTTTATCAGTTTTAGTAATTTTAAATCTCGATCTCTTCTACAGCAGCTATTGGCCATATGATTTATTGCAATTGGCCCATTAATTTTATGATTGCCGGCAAAAGTTAACACGATATACTTTGAGACAAACTATATTACATTTTTTTCTATCATTTACACTGTATATTTATAGTTGTATGTACCACCTCGAACATTTACATAATGTGTGGAATGTGGGATATTATCGAACTTTTGATACTCAGGAAAAGTCATTTCGTTTTCTTTCTCTTCCTTTTCTTCAGCTAGAGCTTTATTGTATTCATCTATTTGTCCAGCCGTCTCGGGTCTTTGATTTATTGTATTTGGAGTAAATAATGGATACATGGGAGGGCCTAAAACAATTAAATCCTTTGATTCAGTTTATTATACCTACCATAACTATATAGATAATGACGAAAAAATGTTATAGGTAACTCTAAATACGTGAATGGAGAAAATAAAAGTATACTTACTTTGTTCCTTGGATGTATCAAAAAAATCATATTTCAAAAACGGTGGTTTTGGAGTGTTCAGAGTAACACTGAGTGATTCTAAGGGGTAAACAAGCTCCTGGTGGTAATTTCTATAAGAATCACTAAATGGTACTGACGATGGTATAAAAACAAACAGGGTAAAAATTATGCAGGTCGCCTAAAAAATATAGGAAGTTAATGAATTAGTTCTAGACATAACTTGGCTGCAGTGCCTCACAAGCTATAATATAATTTTCAGTGCTTTCGAATTCTTTGCAATTTTATATAAATTCAGAATAAAAAATTCTTCTGATATTGATATAATCGGACCTATTACTTAATACAGATTACATTACCTTGTCCATAGTTTTCTTATATAACAATCATCGGGTTTATTAGTGGTACCACTTGATCTGACACCAGTCGACTAACAATCAACACGAAATGTTTTGATGAAATTGAAAGTTACTGGAGATAATAATTCTTACCCACCAATGCATGGTACCACGGATTGTTACACAAGTCCCCTTCTTGTAAAATATTTCAGTAGTAAAAAATTATGTCTCAAGTTCATTGCTACTTATGTGCGTAAATACCTACGATGACGAGGTATATTTTATTGTTTAAATAAAACAATACAATGTATCTTGACAGATTGCCTTCAACATATTGTTGAGGGTTATTGATAAATGGCTATTTATAAACATTTCCAAATAAGCTGTTTGTTGTAGTTGTCTTAAAATCATTTAGGTAGTAGGTATATTTCACAATTTTTAGCTCACCCTATACAATAGAGGTAGGTAGGCTATATAAATATCCTTGCCTGGATATTATTCTAACTCAACCTTGTTTTGAAAATCGTGCAAAATCAAGGATGATATAATATGGTATACGTTTGGTATGTTTCTCAGAAGCCTATTATATACCTAACGGCCATCTTACTCAACAATAATGAGTTAATTACTAATTTACTAAAATCTGGGTCATATCATAACGTTTGTATTAGTATTGGTGAAAATATTTGCATTAATGATATCCACAACATTATTTTTGGGTGTATCGTATGATGTCAAAGTAGAAGATTTTTGTACGGAAACAAAGAAGGTAATATGTAAAGTACATTCCACAATATTTCGTTGACTCGGTTTATCTGTTCTAAAGGATTTAATAATAAAACTTTAAAATTCTCTCAGTGTACACAAACAACAGTCAGTAACAGATCTGTAGTTAGTCCAAACGCTTTATTGTTGTCAAGGATTAAGCAGAACTACAATATTCGAAGATGGTTTGAAAATTATTTATTGCTGAATATACTATATATACAGTGTGGAAACCACTTATGAATTATACAGGGTGATATTTTTATTTTTACAGTTATTAAACACATACATAAAATACCTGATGTATTTGATTTTAATACATTAAAATAAATGCTCAAAATGTTCTCCACCTAGTTGTTGGCAATAGCACAGTCTCCTATAGAACTCCTCCTTAACTTTGTTTAAAGTTGAGGTGAAATATTCCGTATTTCTGTAGTTATCCTGTCTTTGAGGTCTACAATGCTAGTTGGTTGTGTTGCATATACTTTGTTCTTGAGATAACCCCACAGAAAAAAATCTAACGGCGTAAGGTCTGGCGATCTAGCTAGCCACTCAATAGTACCTCTTCGTCCAATCCATTTATTGGGGAAGATTTCATCTAAATAAGTTCTTACCATTAAAGCATAATGGAGTGTTGCCCCGTCTTGCTGGAACCAAACATTTTCATTTGGTAAGCTAGGATCTATTGCGTTGGGATATAAATTTGCCAAATGTTCAAGGTCCATCCAGAGTAGATCATATCCTTGATATTATGAAAAATAAGATATTTTTCAGTGCGTAAAGAGTCACTTATTCGCACTAGCGCGGAAAAGTAAATTTGTCAAGTTTTTGGGGAGTATACTGACATTTGAATATTTAAAATATATATTTGTATGCTTGTAGCTTACCAAATGACTGAAAAATTAATAAATTTATTATAATTCTGCTATAATTTTCAATTGAAAGAAAACTTATTTTTTAATGGTTCTGGTGTAAGCCTCATCAAATGAATGTCGAATAATAATAATTAATTTGTTGATATGTCAGATATTTAATAAGAAATGTTTCTTTATGTTAACTTTTGGGTTTTTTCCACATGCTAGTAGAAAAAATAGTGTACCTAACACGTGCATAAAGTGACTTTTCCGCACGCTATTGCAGATGGCCGAACGACGCTTTAGCGAGCTCTGCAATAGCGTGCTGAAAAGTATCACTTTCTGCACTAGTTAGGTAAACTACTATTTTGTATCACATTCTTTCAGTATTATAGTCTACTAGGAATGGGATCCAGTTAAGTGCACGATCCAGAAATATTGAATTAGGTTATTTAAAAAAGATTATGGTTTAATTTCTAAAAATAATTTCCAAAAATAATAATTAATACTCCACAGTTCACTATATTTATAAATGTATATTATACTGCTCGCTTTTTGTAACTTTTTACTTTTCCTTTTTCATTATAATACCTACAAAGTATATGAACAAGACTAAAAGTCTTTTTAATAACTCATAGGACGGCCGGTATCGGTATATTAATCATAGATATGATAAACTATTCTTATTCAACAGGTGACTAACAAGTACATTTAACGAATAGGTAAATTTATTAGATGCAATTATTCAGTAGCGGTTCAACTTTCGGTTCGAAGTGCGTGGTTGAAATTTATTTTATTTTTTTGAGTTCGTTTATCGTGAAGTGTAGTGAAGTGAAGTGTACCTACATGGAAGGCGTGGATTAGAGCAAGATACATTCTTCTAATGGGGTAATTTTTTATTTTTTTTATACTTTTAATTTTAAAAGACTATTTCTTTAATTGAGTTTTCTAAATTAATTTGATTATCAGTATTGATATTTTAGTCATTTATAATCCATTTTTGTACTATTTCAATGTTTTTTTTTACAACAAAATACTCAAAAGCCGGCCGGTGAATATTCCTATGACAAATAATTATTCTTATATAAGAGGTGAATCATATTCCTACCTCTTATTGAACCTGCTTTGGGGGAATATAAAATGAAAATTTTATTTGTATCTGGTGTTTGAAATTTATTTTATTTTTTGTTTCAAGGAATCTGGAGTGTACTTGAATGGTGTACCTATATGGAATCCAGGGATTAGAGCTTAATACATTCTTCTAGAGGGGTAGGTTTTTATTTTATTTACTGGTATAGTTATTAGCATTAGATAAATACAACATTATTTTCATTTTTCATCCCACATAAATTATTAACTACCTATTTTTAATATAAAAAAGAATGTTACAATTGTGTATTTGGTTTTAATTTGCTCACATGCATTTCAAAATTGATTCCATTTTTGTATTATTTTATTGTTTTTTAATACCCAAATATTCCAAAATATAAAAAGATTGCAGATAAATATTTCTATATACATGACAAATAAGGGTTCTTATATAAGAAGTGAGTCATCATGAGATCATGTACTCGATTTTAATGTCTTTAAAAAAAAATTTCGTTGATTTTTGGTCAACGGATTTCTGTCAAACCCTCAACTGCTTTTTGCAAATTACTTATCATTTTTATGGTTACATTTCAATAATTATTCTATTTTTTGTTTAAGGTAACATAAAATATATGTCTATCCCAACAAAGTGAGTACCTACCTATTTTGAATTTCTATAATGCATCATCTATATTTGTAAAATGTATACCCCTATTGTTTCGAACCAACATTTTTTTTACAAGTAGTGTCAGTGTGAAAAGTGAAAAGTGAAAACCCAGGTAAGCAATGTAATCATTTAAAATACTATTTGTATATTATACTACTTTTCTTTGCAGGTTCTTCTTTCAAAAGACATAGATCTAGGTTGTTGCTCACATTCACTCAATAATATCCTGCCATAGGTGAGCTGTGTCATTCCATATACTTTACAAACTACTATCCAGCCTTTTACAAGTTGGTACGTTTTTTTCAAAAGAAATGGGTAAGTCATGCTGCTCCGGTTTCCTGATCCTGATTTTTGTTGAATTTTTTTAATTTTGTTTGATTTTATGTTCCAGAAATTGTTGCCTAGTTTTTACAGGTCTTATGGGTTCCATCGAATTTTCGTTGAATTTTTTAATTTAGTTTGATTTTCTGTTGCAGAAATTGTTGCCCAGTAGCTCTGTCAAAATATCGTGAATGCCAACATTGTTATATGCAAAATGGCTACTTGTAAGTTTTTCCCACTATTTTTTTTATCAAGTTTTTGGTGAATTTTTTAAATTTTGTTTGATTTTCTGTTCCACATTAATTAATATTCATTTTCGACTTTTTCAGTTTGAAACAACAGAACTTTTTTTCAGCCTTAACAATTTTTAATTTGCCTTGTATTATGTTGTTAGGTATTTGCATGTTTTTCTTAAGTGGGTTTAAAATTTAGATGATCAAGCTTGGTTGTTGTAGGGGCAGGTAAAGTAGTGGTGATTTTGGATAATTATTATTTTAAATTTTATAATAAATATATGTTACGCTGTAATTTGTGTAAATAGATTTGTTTCACTCATTATTTTCTTACCAATGTTCTCATTTTTCTGTACTTGTAAAAAAATGTATTTAATCCTGTATGTAAATTTTTATAACTGCACTTTGCTAGCAAAGACAAACTTCTAGCAGGGTGCAGCCGGTAGAAGACTTTAGTTTGTGATGTCTTCCCCCGGTGGGGAATATTTTCCATCGGTTGTGAATATATTTCAACCGGTTGATTATATTTTCTACTGGCTGCGACATAGTCCAGTCATCAGAGAAAACCACTTCAACTTGACTTCTGCAGTTATCCCCGTACCCGATCATCATTAAAATCTCAATTCGGTGAGTCTCAGTTAAATATTTCATTGTTATGTCGACAAGGTAAGAGTGTTTGAGAAAGATTTTACCTTTTCAGTGTAAACTGTCAACACATCAGCAACTGACAGAATAGAAAACAATCCACATTATTTACCGATCTTATTGTCTAATTATTGGCGTTTTTAGGCTATTTTTAGGTATTATGATAAAATTCATCGGCGTAGCAGGTTATATTTAATATACAAATACGTCTAATAAGTTAGTTTAGATTTTTGATCAATCCATATTTAGCTAATTTAAAAAAGTACCAATATTTCAAGTGTAATAAATTATTAATTTTAAAATTTCACTATGTATAATTCATAATTGACCATACATTATTTAGTTTGCTGGAATCGGTTCATTAAGAGGATTTCAAAAATACGCAAATATACAGGGTGTTTCATTAAAAAAAACAACACCGACTATGGCATACTTGCGTGAATCACCCTGTACATTCAAACTTTTTACATAACGCACACGCACAGAATTTTATTCCATAAGTGGTTTCCACACTGTTTATATATTGTGGCTCCATCTCTGAATAACCTCAATAATTTTTTAACAATTTTCTGCGCTTTCACAGCTGCAGTGTTAAACCCCATAAAATAGATGTCGCTGCCGGTACTAAGGGTACCTGAATAATATGCATTTCTTCACTCACATTTCCAGAAAATGAGAAAATCAATCATATGAACACTAAAAACAGGGGGGCAAGTATTGCTTAGCAAAGGCGGAAAATCCTCAATGACACGATTTTTGAAATTTTTCACTGTGACTTGAGTTTTTTGTTATATTTTTCCATTTTCTGGTTTATTCGGTAGGCGTTGTTGTGTGTCACACATTTAGGAAACGCTTTAGCAGCCATTAACTATCAACTGCCTACGCCCGATCGTGAATCTTATAGTCTATGGCTGCTAAAGTGCTAAAGCTCATTTTCCGCCCTTGTGACACAATATACTATTGAAATATCCAAGTTGTCTTAAAGAAATTATCTATTTTACAACTTCCGTACATCCAAGTTTTTTTAACCTTCACATATTTTCAACTTGGGTGGAGTCTATCATGAAAACGTGCTTAAAGTATCACAAGGATGTTTTTGAATCTGTATCATCTACGTATGGGTTTCCGCAAGTTAAATTATTCATATACATAAATATTTATTAAACTTTTTCCTTGCCATGTCCTCAAAAAACTTAATAGGTTTTAAAAACTCGTTATTACTTTTATTTTTCATTATTCATAATAAAACTCCATCTCTCATATATACTGTGTTTTAGGCAATGAGTCGTAAGCGATTTGTATTAGGCTTTTGAAATAACGTCTGAAAGGTCTCTTCATTTATCATCTTCTAGCAATAATTAAGATAAAATAAAATAAAATCATGTGGTTACCGAAAGTATAATTAGAATAAGAAATCTTTGCTACCCTTCTTATTCTTATTTTATTTAGTTAAAATGATATTTTTAATTCTTTATATGTTAAGACAACTCTAAATAAGGTTTTTTTTAATATGTGGAAAATATTACCTTGAAGCGATACAAAATTGGGTGAATTTTACCTGAAGCGTACTATAGAGTTGGGATTAATTTAGGCTACCATGTATACATATTTTTGTGTACACGGTGTGCAAAATAAAATATTATTTGACAATAAAATTGAATATAAACTAATAAAAAGAATTCAAACTTTGATAGATTGGAAAGATTTTTATTCATTTATCAGTTCATATTTTTCGAAATTTTCGAAAATCCAGTTTTCAAAACTAAAGATACTCATAACTTGACTAATATGATAGATAGAACGTTCTAGTCTTCGGCAATCGATTCAGCGGAAAATTTTACATATTCTAGTGTATTTTGAGTCTATAATCCCGAGCAAAAAGGAAGTTAGCGGAAACCAGTTTATATTAATTATTTCCATACCTACCCCTTGCTTCAAAATTTTCGACAAAAAAATTGTTATCGTCATGAAAAATGCTCAAAATTCGTCTAAAGGAGTTTTCTTATAATTATGTTTAGACCTAATATAATTCTACATCTTCTCTGTACGATCTATTGGACACCCTGTATATCGATGTTATGACAATAGACAAAAAATTACTCTGTACAAATCTAAATTAGGAAAACGTGAAGGACAGGTCTTTTTTACTAATTATTTATTATTATTATTTATTTATTATAAGTATTTTTTGTTACAGGCTACTTACCAAAAGATTATCTTACCTGTGTTGAAAATATAAATATTACAATTTTAAAAATTGTACAGAAAAATATGTTAGTATTAAATTAATCGGGGATAGATATTATTATTTATTTAAATATTATTATAGGAAATAATTATGAATGAAGAATTGACAGATTTTTAATTTTTTTCAACAACTTTCGATATTTAGATGTTGCATAAATTATTAAACAATAAAGATAAAGATGGAACAGAAGCTTTGGCAGTTTTGATAATAATAAAAATCAAAAATTGTTTCGTCAAAAGAAATATAGTCGGGCCACTCTTAGTTAACTTATAGTAACTACCAGTGAATAATATTAACATTTTCTTCACACTTGCTGCAATATCTATAAATATAAGTAGGTAGTGTGAAGAAATGTTATGATTATTTCTTCAACAATACCAATGTATCATCTCTCGATTTAAAAAAGATCCACTGTCTTTCCAAGATGTTGAATTTTCACTAACAAATAAAAATTGAATGTATTTTTACGGTACATTATATTTATAATATTATCCACCTGTCGACAAAATAAGGTTATTAACATTTGTACTTTAGTTCCACTAGGCAGAAATGTGTTATCGATAACCTAAGTAGTCTATCCCTTCCCTTTCAGATGTCACCAGTTGCATACATATCGCGGTTGATTCGGCTATTTTAACTAATTGCTGAAACCCATACAGTCTAGCTCAGGATCTCCAGACGCACAGTTTAGTTAACACTGAACAGCGTCGGAGCCATAGAGATTCTATATCTCTATGGTCAGACCACACGTTATTGGTTCTGTATGGCCATTAGCGTTTAAATTAAACATAGCAAGGGTGGATAAACCATAAAGGGCTGTGGTGCTCTACTCCTTTTCTCGAGAGCTGTACATATTGAGAGAAGTTGAGAAGACAAGCCATGGTAATGTTTATCAGCCATTCGCATTGCGATTAACAGGCTATAAGAGCTTGGATGTGCTTGTCCAAGTTCACAATTCTTTTTTAAAAAAATCAAACAAAATAGGTTTCATTAGTACCATCATGAAATTTGGTCGAAATATAGTCATCGACACGTATATACATGGTGCGCAAAATAAAATATTCTATAACATATCACATAAATTAGTAGAAGGAATAATTTAGGCCACCATGTATACATATTTTTGTGTACACGGTGAGCAGAATAAAATATTTTAGAAAAATTCATACAAAGAAGGAATTAGAAAGAAATTAGGGCCACCATGTATACCTACATATTTTTGTGTACAGGGTGTGCAGAATAGAATATTATCATACAATCCATATAAAGTAATAATAGAAGGAATAATTTCATATATAACTATCAATTCATATTGTTATGGATATTGTGTAGAGCCAAACGGGCTAAGTAAACGTGATTTAATTTTTTTTAATAATCTAAAAGCAAATAGGTTATAATTCTTCCATTAGGTCTATAATGACCTGGTCAATTAATATATAGCCACCAGATACATGTACATGGTGTACAAAGAGTGACAATCCATTTAAAATAAATAGAAGGAATAATTTCTAGGCCACCATATACATATTTTTGTGTACATGGTGCGCAAAATAAAATATTCTTTGACAATTCATATAAAATAATAGAAGGAATAATGTAGGCCACCATGTATACATATTTTTGTGTACACGGTGTGCAAAATAAAATATTATTTGACACTCTTTTATTAGTTTGATTTTATCCTTGAGAGATTGGAAGGTTTTTTTTATAATTTATCAGTTCATAATTTTACGTATACATTGTGTAAAAGCCAAACGGCTACTTTATGTATTTATAAAAAATACCACATGTCAAATTTTAATTATAAATTGATATTCTTCAACGTGAAAATGTGATCTCCACCTTCAACCCCCTTCGAATGACAGGTACAACCCCCCAATTATTTAAATGGGAATATAGGCTTGCAGTGGCGGATCCTGAGAGAGGCTAGGTGATGCTATAGCCTCCCTTGGGTATCCAAAATTTACACTAGATAAAATGGATAATTTGTTTTGTTCGGTTACCGAACATGAGTGTTCAGTGTGATCGTTCAGTCGTGTGAGTTTTGAACGATGAAAATGTTGAATAGTTATTTTCCTCATATGTTAATAAACGACAACAACCATATACATTTGTATGTTGAGCTGAGCCCCCTAGCCCCTTTACATACATCCTGGATCTGCCCCTGTCTGTATACTATTCAATTAGTTTATCTCCATACACTCACTTTTAATTTTTTTCCGTTAAGTTGAAAAGGTATCGAAAGTGCAACATAATATACGACCTTGAATCTAGCAGGTAATTGCTCTCGTTCTTGTACAACTGGTTGTGGGTATTTTGCATAGCGCGCTAGTGACTTTAATCTACAATGACGAGTTTGTAATGTTTTCTTCCGGAATTAACTAGGTACCTACAGACAATATATAGGTGTGGTGCGAGGTAGAGTTTGCGGAACAATGAGAAATAACTGATCGAATTATCATTATGATTTTATTTTATTAAGCAAACATAATGTGGAATTTGACAGTAACAGTAACCACTTAACAAGATGGCGTCACAATTTTATTAAACCGTTTCGTATAATTGAAAAGAATGATTAAATGCGTTTAGGAATAGTTGTTGAAAATATATATACATATTATACTCTGTTTTCGTAAGTCTTGGCTTGCTCCTCGACTTGGCAATCTTCTCCAGGAATGTTAAGCTTGTCCTACTCGGTAAATATTTATCAGTGTAACTTTCAAAAAATAAACACTGCGTCAAGATAACTTCAAATTAGCCAATTATAAATCCAAAAATGGGGATAAATTAAAATCAAACTTGGATTTTATTCTTTTATTCAGTACTTATCAGTCTGATAATCTTTACAAAAACAGTAGTAATAATAAAATATACATTGTTCAAGAAACGTGGATAAAAAAAAAATGTACGTAGCTACAAATATGACACTTGATGAATTTATTTAACATTACTATTAATACACAGCCATACCTCATGTACACTATAGACAAGCCATGTACTGTTTGTACACCACAATTACGAATATAAATATGTAAGAAAACTATTTAAATTACATATATTATTACATCTCCGTGTATATTATTATTTTACAGCTTCTATTATTAAAATTATGATTTCTTGAAGCTAAATTGGAAACCATCAGGAGATCTATTAAGAGACAACTTACCAGGTGGATAGAATCTGTGTGGAGAGGGAGTAGTGGGTTCATATTGAGGTTGGGGTCTATATTGAGGTTGAGGTTGTGGTTGATATTGAGGTTGTGGTCTATATTGAGGTTGTGGTTGATACTGAGGCTGTGGTTGATATTGTGGTTGCTGTTGTTGGTATTGTGGCT
>CAJUYI010002832.1:0-27729 GCA_910591695.1 Galerucella pusilla | reverse complement strand
AAATTCAGACAATTTCACCGAGAACCATTTTACCTATAAAAAGTGCGAGGTCCTTTCCAATCGATTGGAAATTCTTTCTACGAACAAACCTAATTATCCATCCATCGTACTTCAACAATAAAGTGTATAATCAATAAAGGTTTTCTGCGAGGGACCTGAGAGCAAAGAAGAGAAGTGAGAAAAGATAATTACAGTCCACTAAAAATAAAATTATTCCTTCCCAAGCCATCGAATCCTTGCCCAAGACCTATGGAATACCCTTTGTTTGGCTTCATTGGAAAAATGCAATAAAAATAATGCACTATCCAAGGGCAACTACTTTTTTCTACAACTGCTATGAAAAGTGACGTATTTCTCATTTATTACTAAATTTCAAAGCCAAATATTGCTTATACTGTGAGAAATATTATTTTTATCCGAACTATGAGAAAGTTCTATTTCACCAGCTTTAACGTGGCGAGAAAAGTACCATTTCACCGGCTAGCCGAGAAAATAAATTTCACGTTTCAACGCTAGCTGGCGCACCAATTCACAATTTGAATCAAAACTATTGATTTGATTGATATTCCAATTACGAGTATAATAGCATGAGTGATTTCAATCACATCATTCGGAAGAAACAAAAACGAGTCGCTTGAAATAAACATCATCAAACTATAACCGCATCAATCACTCTTAGCTATATTTAAATAAAATAATAGATATAACTTGATTTAATTATAATTTTTTTTCTAACTATTAGGGACCCAATAAAAATCGGTTACGTTGTTTTGTTTGCCACTCGGCAAACGAGTACTCACGACTAACTAAACATTGGGCTGGGTTTCGGAAAAGCTGAATATTCTGCACTTTATTCTCAATACACTACCTACTGTGAAATAAAATATAACTAACCGTCCTAGAAATAGGATTACTATGAGCATAAGCCAGATTTGAAAAAAAAATAACAATAATAATAAATGAACTTACCAAACACATCCGCTAAATAATCACTTCGTTTGGGCTCAGGCGCAGATTTGAAATTGTTAACTAATTGCTGCACATTAAACAAAAATGACGGAATAAGACCAACCCTACTCCAATGGGAAATGGATATTCTTATGCCGCACCTGATTGGAATTTCCAGAGCCTCTTCAGCTCTGATGTATATTCCCAGTAAGTGGAGAGAAGTACGAGTGGTATTTATACCCAAACCAGGTAGGATGGACTACACCTTACCAAAAGCATTCCTACCAATTAGTCTCACATCGTTCTTTTTAAAAACAATGGAGAGGTTATGCGAGCGGTATATAAGAGATGAAGATGAAGACAACCCACTTCATACAAATCAGCATGCATATAATCCGGGGAGGTCCACTGATTCGGCCCTCCACCCAGTGGTTGACAGAATCGAAAGATCATTGGACAATAAAAAGAGTCCACCCTGGGTATATTCATAGATATCGAGGGAGCGTTTGATAAAACAACCTTTCCAACAATTACCCAGCAAGTCAACTCCAGGAATATACCTCTGGTAGTAGGAGTATGGATACTCAAGATGCTCTCTAGTAGAGCGATAAGTATCAATGTAGAAGACATCACAGTAAGAGGACTGGTCATGAGGGAATGTCCACAAGAAGAAGTCTTATCACCCCTTCTGTGGAACATAGTCCTAGACACCCTGATTAATCACCTCCACAACAATGGATTCTACACAATTGCATACGCAGATGACATAGTTATCTTGCAGACTGGCAAATTTGTGAACACACTGTGCGATAGAGCGCAGAATGGGCTTAAATTAATTGGAACATGGTGTAAGGAACACTCACTGTCGATCAATCCCAGAAAGACTGAGATGGTCCTTTTCACCAGGAAAAGAAGTTTATCGGGTTTAAAACGTCCCGAAATCTTCAAAAGCAAACTAAACTTTTCGGAAGATACCTTGGTATTGCCCTCGACAGGAAACTAACATGGAACTCTCATCTACACAGCAGAGCGAAAAGAGCATATGTGGCTTATGAGCAGTGTCGGAGGACAGTGGGACGCACATGGGGTCTGTCACCCTGTGTGGTCACCTGGATCTACCAGAAGAGGAATTTCTGGCAAAAACATAACAATCTGCACTGATAGTAGACAAGCCCCATTAGCCTTAAACAGACAACGTGTTATATCGAGGCTAGTACTAGAGTGCCACCAAGATTTAGCTAACGCCTCGGCAGATAACAATATTATCCTGAGGTGGGTTAAAGGGCACGACAGGAGTAAAAGAAATCGCATTGCCGATTCTTTAGCCAGGGAAGCCGCTGGACTAAAAATTCTAGGACCCAGTGACACCTACGGCCTAACGACTTCGACAATTGCGGAACTAGCCAAACGTTACACCCATGCTCAATCCCTTAAGAGATGGGATGGAATTAAAAGATGCAGTCTTGCCAGGATCACCCTGGGCGACGAAAAAATATTTGGCGATGACCAGGTAAAACCTTCGTTCAACAGTAGGATTTTTGGCCACTGGCCACTGTCAACTAAGGAAACACCTCCATACTATGGGGCTAGTGGACACACCTCTATGCAGGATGTGTGAACAGGAAGATGGAACTGTCAGGCATGTCTTATGCGAGTGTCCGGAGTTATCGTCAATATGAGAGTGTGTGTTCGGTGAGTCTTGGCCTACACCTGGCGATATAGAGGAGATGTCTCCTAGTAACCTGTCCACCTTCCCGAGAAGGACAGGATGGACGATGACCTAGGAGGACAACTACTCGGGAGGATGTACAATGGGTCACATGTGGCCTAAGTGCTGTGAGCCTACACTCAACCTCCCTACTCTACAGATACAGATACAGATTGCCACTCGGCAAACGAGTACTCACGACTAACTAAACAGTGGAGAAGGGCAGGGTTTCTCAAAACAAAAAAAAGTATTCAACAAGAGGGGCGCCAGAGAAATTGTACCTAAAAGTACTCAAAGTAGTCAAAATTATAGAACCAACAATCCTTACCTAAATGTCAATTGAACATTGATGCCGATGTATCCCAAAATAATTACAAAAGGAAATTATATATATACATTTACAAATATATTTGAAAAGAACAATGAATTTATACACTAATAAATTTTAAAGATGAGAATTCACTATCAGTTTACAAGAGAATACATTTAAATTTCGGAGAAGCTGAATATTCTACACTTTATCCTCAATACACAACCTACTGTGAAATAAAATATAACTAACCGTCCTAGAAATAGAATTACTATAAGCATAAGCCAGATTTAAAAAAAAATAACAATAATAATAAATGAACTTACTAAACACATCCGCTAAATAATCACTTCGCTTGGGCTCAGGCGCAGATTTCGGATATTTACTGGGTAATTGATATTGACGTAATACCAAACTCAAAGCCACTATAGCGGTCCTTTAACAAATTGTTAACTAATTGCTGCACATTTAACAAAAATATATAGAAAGTGTACACTTAGGTACTTACTACTATTATTACAGGCTTGTATATAAATTATATTATTAAAGAAAGACAAAAGAATTTTTCCTGGTCTTCTTTATAATAAATAAATGGAGTGAACCTATTTTGAAGATAAGACTAAGGCAGTGTTGTATAGGAAATATGAATAACTTGCGTAAGTCCAGCGGTGGAAGATCTAAAATTCCCCTTTCCAATGGAGCTGGTCGCCACCCTACAATATTCCACAAATAAATATCTGCAATTCTTTAAATCTCACCAAAGCAAATCAGATTTCCATGACCAGACGCCATCCGACTTGCCGTCTGTATCTGGAAGATGATGAAACAGCAGTGCATAATATAATTTGTACCTCTCCTGCCGCGGCTCGAGTCAGGTATCTGATGTTTGGCAGGGTCTCTCTCTCGCCCTCGGACCTGTACTGTCATTCACCAAATAAACTAATTGGTTTTGTTAGGAAGCTGAATTTGTTTGGTGAAATCCGAATAAGTATTAGTCACAATAGACTCTTGCCAGTCGCAGTGGAAGGCCTTGTAGACCCACTCACCACAAACCTAACCTAACCAAACCTAAGTGTATAATAATGTAGTACAAAGCACCCTACGGTATTTTAATTTTCTCCTTAATGATTTTATTTTTAAACTGAAAATAATTTTCACAGTTCGATTACCTATAAAGCGTTTTCTAACTATAATTCATTAATTAATATCTGCAAGTTTCATAGTTTTATAAGTGGGATAATCGTTATGTTATGTTTTATTGAATCATGTGAACGCCTTGCTCTATGTTAGTGAAACTATTATTATAACTCTTGTTTTTCTTTCTTATTAGCTTCCAGGAGTGTACTTTCCAGAAAAAATTCTTGATAAATGCAAAAGTAGTGGAATCAATATTGTTCTCGCATACTTTCAGGTTGTCCAAAAGAAATATTCATAATGTTGCATATTCAGTAGATTAAATCTGATACCAATTATCCTTCTTGTTCCAGAATTCTTATATTTTTATATCTGATTTTATAATGAAAAATTATTATACGAATAATAAATCGCTTTTTTCGAAATTCGAAAAGTTAAGCCAATTCGAAGGTTATTAAAAATAACAAGATCAGGATCTTAGGTTGCAGGATACGCAATTTGGGCGAATTAGGTTATTGTTAATTCATTTTTTTCCACCAACTTTCGACTTCTTAAGTCTTTAGAATGGAGGTTTGAATAATTCAAAAGTAATTTTTTAAATCTAGAGCGTTGCTAAAACTCGTAATTTCGATCGATTAGTAAAACTTGGAAAGAAGTGTTTTGAACGAAAACTCAAGACGATTTTATATAATAAAGGTAAAAGTGAAGTTCTTGAGTGAGAATAATGCTTTTTTCTACACCCACATGTATATTATCCATTTCCTGCACAGTTTATAGAATGGAAATGTAGGCCATATCGGTTAACTGAACGTATGATTTCATATACATCCTAGAACGTATATGAAATCCACCAATCAGCATTCGCGTTTTGTACTCGTCACTCATCTTTTTTTCCAATTTCAAGAAACGTCAAAATAACTTGTCAAAAAAAGTCTACCAGAAGCACTGGATCCAGAATATTTATTTATAAAAATAATCTTGGATAAAATAAACCTTATAAATTAATAACAAATACTAAAAACAGAATAAAATTGGTATTTAAGGGACTACCGATGAAGGTCAGTTTTTATGAAGGTATGTAATACTCCTGAGATGTACTTTTAATAAATCTTGGTAGCCGAGTGGTTAACGTACCGGACTTTCATGAAGATAGACCCGAGCTCGATTCCGGGTGAAGAATTTTTTTTTCAATTGTTAATTTTATTTTTAAATAATTATTCTGCTCAATATTGATAACTACAACAGGCAGACGCTTGAAATATTTAGCAGAATATTCATTATTATAAATAAAGGTACGGTACCCTTTTTGCGGGAGTCCGACTGGCAACATCTATTTATAACAGCATCGCATATTTAAAA
Source organism: Galerucella pusilla (assembly GCA_910591695.1). NCBI lineage: Eukaryota > Metazoa > Arthropoda > Insecta > Coleoptera > Chrysomelidae > Galerucella > Galerucella pusilla. The sequence goes on along the minus strand of CAJUYI010002832.1, from coordinate 22,270 downwards.
AAAGAAACCGTAACATTATACAAATTGTACATTTAAAAACTGTACGTTTATCACAAAAAATTAGTGAAGACATAAAATTGAATTGGTACGGTTATGAATAAAATTGTTGAAAATTTTTAATTTCAAGTTATATTTATTTCACAGTTTATTCAAATGTTTATTTTCTAGATTTTTTCTTGAATGGGTCATAGAAAAAATATACTGTTCGACTCGTGTGGATTGTCCATATCCACACTAGTTGCACAAACTACTATTTTAATTGAACTTGTTCCATTATGGTATTATTTAGGTTATGTTTTCTCCAAGGCAAACAATCTTGAAGCTTGGGTAAAATTACGAAATTAGCGAAAATCCACGCCACAGGTAAGTATGCCTCGTTGATTATTGATTATTTAATCCAGTCATTATTGACATTCGAAATCGAAAATTTAACAATAATTATTCCAAAAGTTTTCAAACTTCGGTCAAGTGAATGGTACATTGAGACGACAATAAATCTCATTTTGTAACCTATTCCGAAGTCCGGAACATTGTTAAAATTGCAATTAAATTAATTTTTGCTGTATGGTCGTGAAAAAAATTCAAAAAGTTCTGCAAACTTGGGGAAGTTTTCGATATAATATTTCATATGACGTATTAAATTAGCAACCAATCTAAGTGTATGGAACATTTTTTGTTATTAAAAATTAATGTTTTTTTTATTAAACTGAAGGAAAACGTTCCAAAAGTCCTGCAAATTTGACAGATCTATCGGAAAAATGTACCGAACGATTGTATAAATTTGCAACCTTTTACGTTGACCGGAACATGTTAATTTATAATTTTTTTTTTAGGCGGTCTCGGAATAATCACAAAAGTTTTGAAAGTTGGTTGCAAACTTTGAAAACATCTATTCTGATGCATTTACAAATTTGCAACCTCATACGCGATCCGGAACTTTTGCAATTTTCTTGAAGGTGAAAAAATAATAAATTTACATTTTTGCAAATTGCATAAAGTTCCGGATCGCGTATGAGGTTGCAAATTTGTAAATGCATCAGAATAGATGTTTTCAAAGTTTGCAACCAAGTTTCAAAACTTTTGTAATTATTCCGAGACCGCCTTGCTCGAAAAAATGACCACGAGTTAAAAAAAATTATAAATAAACATGTTCCGGTGAACGTAAAAGGTTGCAAATTTATACTATCGTTCGGTACATTTTTCCGATAGATCTGTCAAATTTGCAGAACTTTTGGAACGTTTTCCTTCAGTTTAATAAAAAAAGCATTAATTTTTAATAACAAAAAATGTTCCGTACACTTAGATTACAACTTTAATACGTCATATGAAATATTATATCGAAAACTTCCCCAAGTTTGCAGAACTTTTGGAATTTTTTTCACGACCATACAGCAAAAATTAATTTAATTGCAATTTTAACAATGTTCCGGACTTCGGACAAGGTTGCAAAATTTCATAATTTGTTTTTATACCATTCCCGACCTTACGTCAAAATTTGAAAACTTTTGGAATTATTATCAATTGATTGTCTTGACTGACTGAACTAATTATCAGCTGTAATATACCAAGAACATTGATAATTTGCGATAGTTTTGTCATAGATTTCGAGAGGGTGTTGCTCAAAGCAAGATGCCTGGTGACAGTTATGGCAAAATTATTAAAATTAATCAATGTTTGACGTATATACGGTAGGATAATTTTCGATGCAAATAATTTCTGTTCTGTTCTGATGTTATGATAAATATGAACAAGGGAAATTCAAAATCCAGCGGGGGTCGGATAGTCGCATATTTAGATGACAGTGCTAATAACGGAAATAGGGAATATCATGAAACAAATGCTACCAGAATTAACAAGAGAAGGTAAAAAAATGGAAAATGATGAAAATGGGGGAATAAAAATTTGAGGAAGTGGAAAAATCTAAATATCAGCAGTAATGCGGGAACAAAGATCAGAAATAGACGAAAAAATAATGGCTACTGATAGGGTATACTATGCGAATAATAAACTATTGAAAAGCAAACTACTAACGAGATACATTGAATTCAACATTTACATTACAATAGTAAGACCTGTGATAATGTATGGAGCAGAAGCGATGACAGTGACAAAAAGAGATGGAGAGGAGTTGAGGATAGTAGAGCGAAAAATAATGACAATAATTCTAGGGCCAATAAAAAATGACGACAATGAATACAGACGACGTATGAATCATAAAATACTGAGAGAAATGAACGGGGAAGATATAGTGAAGAAAATGGAGAGTCAAGAAAACATATTTGTATTCTGTGTAAATATTAATTTATTAAAATCGCAGAGCGCTTTCGGCTATTAAGCCATCTTCAGTGCTTACCTGCAAGTAAGTAAAAAAGTTGGAAAATATAAAAGAAGTAGATAAAGAATTACTTACTCGTCAGGTAATTTATACAAGAAACTTTGACAACACATTTACGTCATAAATTAAAATAACATTAAAATTAAAATGATCCCCTGTTTAGGGTTTGTTGAATCTAGATATTAAACATTATTAAAAATTAAAAATTAAAAAAACAGAATACAAATATGTTTTCTTGACTTTCGAGTCATGTGTACTCAGCTATAAAGTATTCACCTAAGAAAATAGAGAGACAAACAATAAAATGGCTCGGACATGTATGGGAAGAAGGTGAGCGAGCAATCACTTGCTCAATGCTACAGTGGGAACCAGGCAGTAGGAGAAAGCAAGGAAGACCCAGATCTAATTGGCTGAAGGAAGTGAAAGACGACTTGAGAAGGATAGGAATAGTTAGATGAATGGAAAAAACGAGGGATAGGATTCTATGGAGAGTAATTTATTTATTTATTTACAATATTCTACGGGAGATACCCAATTTACAGGATAAGGTTAGTAGTGGTTAGATAAATAACATACGATAATTTCCCAAAAAAACTATCACAATATATAAGAAAACATTACAATAATTATGTATGCTCAAACTACATATATATTATAAATTGAACTAGCACCAATTGGAATACAAATATAGAATAAAAGAGAAAAAAAAGTTATTAAAAGCTGTTTCGCATCTAAGATAGATTTAGGTTTCTGAACAATAACGTCTAATTGACGATTGGCTGCAGTTTGAAATGTCAACAGATTTTTCTATAGGTATTAGAATAATTTTCAATTGGAAACTGTAGAGGTGAAAATTTGTATATATTAGTTCGATAAGTTCGTTGAAAAAACAGTTGATTATTTCGGGAATTGAACCTAGGAACATGATAATCTAGCATGGCAACTAGATTATTACATTTTAATTTCTGGTGTATAATTTTATATAAAAATAATACAGAGTACATTGACCGCCTTCTCAGCAGACTGTGTGCACCAAATCCATCATAAAAGTATTGTTGCGATATATTCCGCGCCGGATACAAACCATCCAGAATGAAACATGCTGACTTAAAGAAGCGCCTCTGGATACGTTCGATTGCAGAAATATGTATATTATAAATAAGATTCCATATAACACTGGCATATTCCAGTTTGGTCCGTATAAATGCAGAAAACAGTGAATTCATTGTAGTAAAAGATTCAAATAGTCTCATGTTTCTAATTACGGATCCGAGAATGCGATAAGCGCTTGCAGTGATTTTATCAATATGCGCAGTGGAAGTTAGTTCAGGATCGTAATAAACACCAAGATCTTCAATTAGGTCAGGTCGTACCAATACCGAGTTATCTAGATTATATTGAAACACAATGCCTAGCTCCTTCCAGCAAAAAGACATGACACTGCACTCACTGACATTTAGGTAAAACTCATTTTCTATACACCAGTCATTTAGTAGTTCGATATTATTTTGGAGTTCAATGCAATCATGGATAAAATCGATTCTGTGAATTAACTTGAGATTGTCAGCATACAACAAAGCTTTTACATCAATTTGAGACAGAATGTCATTAACATATGAAATAAAAAGAACTGGCCCCAAGACAGAGCTCTAAGGTACTCCAGAGGTTTGATAAAAAACCGTTGAATTATAACCAAGACATTTTACAAATTGCGGTCGACCCGATAGATATGATTTAAGGAGATTTATTAGTGTTGGATGAAATCCTAGTGTGTCCAGTTTAACTAGTAAAATATTGTGATTGATTCTATCAAACACCTTGGAGAAGTCAGTGTAAACTACATATACCTGACTCCTTTCATCTAACGTCTCTGCAATGAATTGCGTTTTGTAGAATAAATTAGTGATAGTTGACCTACCCGACATAAAACCATGTTGGTTTGATAAGATAATTAGTTCAACCTTATTGGAGAGATATTCATGTATTGCTATTTCGAACACCTTAGAAAAGTTATTCAGAATAGTTATTGACCTATAGTTGGTTGTATCATTCTTATTATCCTTTTTGAAAATAGAACTTATATAATATGAGGCCTTCCATTTATCTGGAAAATTATAACTTTTTTTTTTGACGTGCAGGTCCAGAGGGGTCAGACCAGTAATTAGTTCCATTGCTGCGGTTGGTGTTGTTCTCATGGCTCTTGTGATGTTTAAACGAGCCAGTCGCTGTATTTGATATAATTTTTGGATGGCCGTTGCTTGTAGAATCTTCGGTCCCCATACAATTGCTCTATACATTAACATGGGTCTTATTATTGCAGTGTAGATCCAGGTGACCACACGGGGTGACAGACCCCATGTGCGTCCCAATGTCCTCAGACATTGCTCATAAGCCACATAATTTGCTCTTTTTGCTCTGCTGTGTAGATTAGAGTTCCATGTTAGTTTCCTGTCGAGGGTAATACCAAGGTATTTCACCTCTTCCGAAAAGTTTAGTTTGCTTTTGAAGATTTTGGGAGGTTTCAAACCCGATAAACTTCTTTTCCTGGTGAAAAGGACCATCTGAGTCTTTCTGGGATTGATCGACAGTGAGTGTTCCTTTGTTCCTTACACCATTTTTCAATTAATTTAAGCCCATCCTGCGCTATATCGCACAGTGTGTTCACAAATTTGCCAGTCTGCAAGATAACTATGTCATCTGCGTATGCAATTGTGTAGAATCCATTGTTTTTGAGGTGATTAATCAGGGTGTCTAGGACTATGTTCCACAGAAGGAGTGATAAGACTCCTCCTTGTGGACATCCCCTCATGACCAGTCCTCTTACTGTGATGTCTTCTACATTGATACTTATTGCTCTACTAGAGAGCATCTTGAGTATCCATTCTCCTACTACCAGAGGTACATTGCTGGAGTTGAGTTGCTGGGTAATTGTTGGAAAGGTTGATTTATCGAACGCTCTCTCGATATCTATGAATATACCCAGGGTGGATTCTTTGTTGTCTAATGATCTTTCGATTCGGCCAACCACTTGGTGAAGAGCCGAATCAGTGGACCTTCCCGGAGTATATGCATGCTGATTTGGATGAAGTGGGTTGTGAACTAGCACTTTATCTTTTATATACCGCTCGCATAACCTCTCCATTGTTTTTAAAAAGAACGATGTGAGACTAATTGGTCGGAATTTTTTTGGTAAGGTGTAGTCCATCCTACCTGGTTAGGTATAAATACCACTCGTTCTTCTCTCCACTTACTGGGAATATACCTCAGAGCTAAAAAGGCTCTGAAAACTCCAACCAGGTGCGGCGTAAGGATATCCATTCCCCATTGGAGTAGGGCTGGTCTTATTCGGTCAGGGTCTGGTGACTTGAAGGAGGAAAAGCCCGATATGGCCCACCTTATCTTGTCCTCATCAATTACTGCAATAGCAGATTGCCAGTCGTATTGTGAGGGTGTTGTTGGTACTTCCGTTCAGTTTGACGTTCCAGGAAAGACAGAACCCGGAAAGTAAGTTTCCATAAGAATCTCAGCGCTCTCTTGAAGGTTGGCGGCCTTGGCCCCCTTTTCCCCTTGTCAGGATGCCGATACTCTTATGGTGGTCGTTTGAGAGTGTCTTTTGTAGCCTAGAAATTTGTGGAAAGTCTTCGACTGCCTCACAATAGGCTCTCCAGGCTTCCCTTTGATTTTGTCTACAGACTTTTTTGAACTCTTCGAGGTTGGCTTTATATATTCCCCAGTCCTCTTTGAGTTTTGTTCGTTTTGCCAGGTATTGGTCGTGCCACCTGTCTGAACCATCCTCATCGGACAGGATTCCTTATAGGCAATTTGATTGGTTACTATATTCAGTAAAAAATTATCACCGAAATAATTAATCTTATCACAAAAATAGACAAATTTTCATAACCAAAGTGACGTTTCTGGCTGTTGTTCATGAACAGAGATTTCTAAAGAGGAATTCGTAGCATTTTGAAGACAGAATAACATTTATCGTTCATAAGCGATATTCGTTAATCAATGGCATCGTACATCGTACTTACAGAATTGGGGAAAGTAGAATTCGATAGATGACGCTCTGAAATGTCAATGTCATTTTAGCAACGAGAAAAACAAATCAGTGCCGTATAAGCCCTTTGATATTTAAGTGGTTTTATTTTGCTGTTTTAGTTATTTTCAGTGTGTGTTTTGTAAAACTTTTGCTTTTTATTTGATTGTTCATTAGTATTTTGTGTTGTGAAACTTAATTTTGACTCCTAATATTTTTGTTTTTGTAGTAATAGGTATGGTTGATATTTGTGAGAAGTACAACAAGCGTTCAATTAACTGTTTAGTTTTAGATCTGATTTCTATTTTTCTATTTTCAATTTTTTTTTCCAATAAAACACCCAAGATTATCCAAAATTCATTAGTTTTTCAAATGACTATTTAAATAAAATTTTTTATGATAGTTTGAATGGAAAATAATAGTTCCTTATGGGACTGTTCAAAATTTGTTTCAAATGACAGAAAGTTAATTATTAAATACGCTGCTTTTACATAAATTGAAAAACAAATAGATAACATTTGAAACGACTTCCTCGCTATTGGAGAGCAATATATAAGTATTCAAGTATCCCATTTAATAACTCGATTTTAATTTTTTAAGCCCTTCAGATTGTTCGCGCCAATAAATTTCACGTTATAATATATCAACATACATTTGAAACGAACAGAATTCCAAAGTATGATTGAATTTTGTTTGACTTAAAAGTCACATACCTATGTTACTAAGCATTTCATATTATATTCCAATTTAAGCGAAGGGTACAAAGTAGATTAGAAAACTTCACAGAGTTGTTTGGATTACAAAATAGTAGGTGAGTAGACTGGAAGCGTGATCCGTGAGGATCGTGTTCAGAATTCTTGAACTAATTGACAATTATGTTGAATTTGTATGGTACCGCTAGCGGTTGTCGTGGCCAATGAGAGATCAAGCCATGTTTAAATATCGAAACATCATTGGGCGAAAGTAGTACTTGAGCAAATGTCACATTATTGTTAAGAAAATGAGGAGTTGAAAATAGACATTTTGGTTGTCCCCAACATGTTTAAGGAGAGTCTTACATTTCGTCTAACAAAAATTTTAATTGATGTGTTTATTTTAGAAGTATTTTCTGTTTCGAAGGTTGAAAAAAAGTGGAAAGCATTTGAAATGGGTATGACTAATATACGGTCGAGCTCAATATTTTTCTTCGGTTAGAATTTGTCATGTTCCATCAATGCCATAAGTACTCCTTCTGTCATTTTGGTGAGATTTGGCAATAAAATTTTGATTATATTTATTTGGTTTTTTATTGATATTTGTAGACATTTATGATGGAGAGAGAATGTGTAGTGTGTGAAAATACATGGAAAAAAAGGTCTATTCTGTAACTAATCCTTCAAAATTAAGAGGCCTCTTGGAAATAAGTTATTAACGGGCGATCGAAAATTATTTGTTGAAATGCTATTCTGCGAGTATACGTCAGTGAAGAGGACTGTTAAGAGTTCTTTATTACAAAGGGTTCCTTCAAAACATCAAGTGGAGTGGTCATTCAATAGCTAAGCTAGAGACCAGCTTCAATAAAAATGAGGAGAAAGTTTTTAAAGAAAAGAAAAAGATTTGTATTCGATGGTAAGCCATGAAGAAATGAATAATTTCTCTATGTGGTAAGCTAACCCACAAATCCTATGGCACAACACCTAGGAGATAACTGTATAAAAGAAGGATATTTACCTAACTACAAGCCCGCAGATAACCCATAATTCCTCAGGGAAATAGAACTGAAGGAGCTTCTAGTCTCCAAGACTTTTCTCATGAACTAAGTAAAGGTGAGACCATTTAGGTCTCAGTTAAGTTACCCCAATTTGCATACATACTTACATAGATATGGTTGAAATAATACCCTTCTTGGTGTGCGTCATCGATTGTTAATGTCTTTCTAACACATTACGTAGGAAGAAATGGAAAAAAAGGCAGGTCTGTGAATAATCCCAATAAAAATATCACAATAATGAACCGTTTAAATGTATTACAAACTTTAACCCTAATCTTTGACATACAAAAATTTGATTGGTCGATGTTTAGATTACGCTCAAGCTCAATCTATCAATCGAGAGTTTAAAATACTATGAAGGCGTTACTTTCGTAGCGGCAATAAGTCTTGCGTCTTTTTCTACTGTCACACTGACAGTTCTAGACAGGTCTGTACTTTGTTGTTTACGGTCAATTATTATGAAAATTGAATATTAATCTTATTGTTTTATTTATATGAATAATACAAAAATATGCATGAATACACGGAAAAACATCAGTATTTTGAAAGTTCTCAAGTATTTTCAGCTGGAAAAAGAAGCTGGTAATTATTAATTGCATAGCCTTTTCAAATTTGGCTAAATACAATCCCTATGATCGTATTTATCAAATTTAAGGTTAGCTATATGTCAAAATAGCAAATAAAATAAACGACATGCCGAAAACCTGGATATACGTCACAATCGATGACGCACACCAAGAAGGGTATTATTTTAACTACACCTACATATATACAATCTAGTCTCACATATGGGTGTTGAGAGAGGCACCTTGAAAAATATTCATTTCGAATAATAAATACATTTCAGTTTTTGGTCACTGATAACGCTTCTTCACGTAACCTAAAAATATTTGGCGAGGGAGTTGATAAAATAAGCGAGATATATTTATTGATTATGTGATATTTTGCATAAAAGTTTGGTAGGATTCAGCACTGAATTAAGCAGGATTGAGTGTAGATTAGGTGATAGAATGTAGGTTCTGGAGTATATTTTGGAATTGCCGTTACCAGTTCTAGAAGCTTAGAGAATGGAAGATTCGAATTGGTTGTTTGGAAAATCGTCGCTTTTTCGTTTGGGAGGGATTAAGAACTATCGAATGTTGTAAGTGGCGAATTATTTGAAATACAAGTTATCGAGTATAATCCTTTCCAAATGGATATGAAGTTCGGATATTATTTGTCCAGCACGATTATTTAAAAAGCCTATGCAAATTTCAGTCACTTCCATAACATTGGATTATTGGATTATGGGTGTTACAAAATGTTGGATATTTTTCAAAAATGGGAAGGGTGAGTGCATTCAATAATTTGTAACGCGCATATCAAGTTAATCAAGAAGGGGAACGGCTAATCCAATGATTATATTCCCTGTCCCTTCTTGAATAACTTGATATTCATTACAAAGTATTGCATATCTTTTAAGGAAAAGGGAGAATGTAATGATTATATTGCGTTTGGCCATTGTGTAATCAATGTGCATTTCCGTTCTTCAAAATTGTAAATGTTAGTTAAATGCACATTTCCCAAACGAGGAGCAGAATGTGTACAATTGCCGCAATATCTACTTTTACCGTAGATTAGATTAGATTAGAATTGGAGTGACTCTTTGTCCTATCACACTGCGACCTTTGCAGATCTATTGTGGTCCTCCCCATATTTAGAGCTCGATATCTAGCTTTATTCTTTTTATTAGACTTAATAGCCTGGATACCGCCTCCCTTGCGTAGCTCTCTGCCCTCGGTTTTTCTCCTCCGAATAAGTGAAACCGCACCCTGGCTAGGCCTTCGCACTCACAGAGAATGTGCCCCGCGGTTTCGTCTTCTTCCTGGCAGACCCTGCATGGGCTGTCATCTGCCAGGTCAATTGTGTGCATATGTTTCCTCAGCCTACAATGCCCGGTCGGCATTCCCACCATCATCCTTGTCGTTTCTCGACTTTGACATAGTAGGTCGTGTGACAGTTTGGCCGAAGGGCTTTTAAGGAATAATTTTGCGTGTGTTCGTCCTGGGGTTTCATACCACCAGCGCAACGCCTGGTTGCTTATCCATTTGTGGATGCTCTTTTCACTTAGGCATTTAGCAATTCCACAGGAAGGTTCTGGCCCTATCATGTCCTCCGTTGTTCCTTGCTTGGCCAATCCATCATCCTTTTCATTGCCTTTTATACCTTGGTGGCCTGGTACCCAAGCTAAGGTCACTCTATTATGACTACCTAGTCTGTTGAGGGCCTTGCGACACTCTCACACCAGATTTGATGTTATCCTATATGAGCGTATCGCCTTTAGTGCTGCTTGACATCAACTCTTCTGCACAGTATTGCACCGCCATTACCTCTGCCTGAAAGACAGGAGCATATTTCCCTAGGCTTGGAGAGATCGTGATCTTCTCTTGTACCCCATATATTCCGGCTCCTACTCTAGAGTCTGTTTTACTTCTACTTTCACCGTAACAATTGAACTTATTCAAATCTTGTACACATAGTTGCTGATTTCTGGAGCTATAAACTTGTGGTGCTGCAATATAATAAGGTAGTCATTTTTACATTATTAAGAAAATCAAATAACAACCATTTCAAATTATTATCAATGTTGTAACTATAACATTTGAAACGAATCATAGATGTCATGATATATATTAATATATAAAGCACTCAATTCTGGACTTTCATCGTTTCATTCGTTTTTCAACACATTGTATGCATTTATTTCTACTCCCCGACTTTACAGTGCATTTGGATTTTTTATGATCAATTTCCATTCTCGCGGGCTGTAAACTGTTGATTAATAATTTTGTGGCCGTTATATTTTTATGGATCACACATTTCATTGGTGATAAATATTTTATGCGTTCATAGGCAATGATAATTAACTGCGAAGCTATTTCTCTCAATGTCAATTTATTTTCAATTTGATCAAGCGGAAAATTTGAATAATGAGAAAATAGTGTTTAACGTTTGGAGAAAGAAAATTTCACATACCAGTACGACAATTCCTCTGTTCATAATGATTGCGTCGTTAAAGAACATAATATGAGCATAGTCGGTACTTTTCATAGATTTGAAATGAAATTCAATAAGAAACAAATTCGTAGCTCTTTATCCTGGTACCATGCCAGGGTAAAGGGTATATATCCATCATTGGAAGATTGAGGATTAGTTTTCCATATTTTAAGGAGATTTATGGAGAATAGTTCATTAAAATATATAATAGTAGTTCAAAGAAGACATCGGCTTGTGGAACAAAACCTAGATGAAATATTAGGGTGAATTATTATTGAGTTTTGTTGTAATTTTCAAAAAATGTGAATATTTTGTATATCACTTGCTCTTAGGTTTCAAGATAATCTTGCTTATTCGTTGCAAACAAATTTCATGTTAGGTTGGATATACAAGGAAAACGTAATTTTCTCGAAAAATTCAAAGTTATTCAACTTTACTATAACCTACTGGTACTAAACTATACGGTTAAAAAATGCCAAGATAAGCATATCACGGTATATTATTCAATAATGTGATAATCAAAACAATTGTTTGGTAAATTGATTGACATCCTCAAATTGGATACGAAACTGATATTTGACTCTCAAAGGTCTACTGTAACATTCTTGTCAACTACTGATGATGAATTTCAACAATCACAGATGATAGGTATTAGCTCAATACATAAGATGGAATAAACAGACTTCTATCGCGTTTACAGTGTTGTATGCACAATATTTTTTCTCTTTGGAAAATAGTCTTATGCTCCGCTATTCTCTGAATTGATAATATATGAAAAAGTAGGTGAGTATCAATGTTTTTCTCCAATGTTTTTCCAAAGTCAAGAAAGTCGAGGAAAAAAATGATATCAGAAAATACCCCGAAGTGTATTCTCATCCTCGCATCCATTTATCCATTATTTTTTTTGTGAAGAAAACTAACATAATGTGACTCACTAAAATATGGTGCCTGGAAATATTTTATTTTGGATCAAAAAAGTCACATTTGTTTTTCCAGATTCCGAGAATTTATCAGTTATCTTGAAATTTAGTGAGTGATTGTTGAATTGAGACAACGATTATAGACGCTTATAGAAGGGTAGATCATAAGGAGGGTCGGTTGAGGAGCTAACAGATTCGTAACATTCTGTTGGGCAGCCACTGGATGGTGCCAGCCTCGCTGACTTACAAACTCAAAATCCCAATTTTATTGACGGCTTGTTCGCTCTACGATTAAGATTATATTAACTTTGAAATTTGGCGAAGAAAAGTTGAAAAATAGCGAGATTTAGAGAGAAGCACTATCTGGAGGTCATTGATTTTCTATGGAAAAAACAAGTGAGTATTCATATATTCTTTTGTTACAGCATCACGCACATGATTGTGATCTTGTGTATGTAATGTGCTGCATATGTGTAATTAATTTGAGACAACAAACATGTTGTTGCTCATGAAATTGACATTAAATAGATTAGTTCGGTTGAGAAGTTTATTATGGATAATGGAAATATGGAATTGATATCGATACATACATCATGATTCCTTTACGACCATGTAATATTTATCATAAAAATTACGAAGATTGAATGTGAAGAAGCAGTCTTAGGAAAAACAAGTTGTAGGTTCTGTATTTACGGATGTTTAGTATATATTTTTGTTTTGTATTTGACACCACAAATTATGGTCTTCTAGGTAACAAAATGAAGCTCTTGATTCGGTATTTTCTTGGCATCGCCGTGATCTTGTTGTCGTGTAGTGGACGCGATTTACTAATATGTGAATAATGGCAATTTTTGTGTTATTGCAGTATCAGCAAACGGGGTGATTGAGTACCAGGAATTGATCAAACTCAGCCTTCTTATTATTATTTTCTCCATCGTTGTCATTTCAGGAATATGAAGAAACGTAGGCTGTTTGATGTTTGGTTCCAAATCCTTATAAAATTGAATGATTACTTCTCGGATTTCTAGAAAACTTTTTCTGCTTACGGACTGCCTTCTCGTTTCCAGAAATACCTTAGTGCGATGGAACCCACAATAAGCTAACTGCAGATATTCCAGTGCAGTGAGAGAGATACTGTACCGTGAGGTGTGTTCCACAAACAGATTGGATATATTCAAGTCGTGAACGAACTGGAACTTTGAGAATTGCATTACAGTAAAGGAGGAAGTTATTTGCGTATATTATCCATTAAACTGGAATAGAAACAAATGAACCTCAGGTGTAAATGCTAAGTATTTATGGTGTACTCAGAACGAAGAACCCTGTGGAATTTGGTTCTCCATTTGTTATAATGTAGATGGTTTTCCACAGTAGGATACGTGGAGTTTATTCAAATAGTAATCCTAATTAATCGTCTGTATCAAAACACATCAATGTGCCAGTGTATTTTTGGGTGTGGAATTATAATTAATAGTTTTTCATTCCTATTGAATAAAATCTATTGCTAAATTATCCAGTTTTTGTGCTTAATACAATATTAAATACTTGGTAAAACTGTTTTATAATCAGAAAACCTCGTTATTCACAAAAAAGCAATAGAGACATTTATTCAAACTGGCAAAGTGACTGATCTCCAAAATCTCACTTTGGTTTCTGGTTGCAATCGACCACGTTAAGGAGTGGGCGATAACTATTTGTTTAAAGGAGAAGCATTTAGATTATATCGGAAAAGGTTCAGTTTAACCGATTCGACTTATCCAATATTCATGGCAGTTTTATTGGTAGGCCTCCATTTCGTTTTTCGAATCTTGTTTTAGTTTTTCTCCTGGTTGATACAGGATGGTGTTTTAGTATTGATTCATACAAATGAGAATTTAACAATATAACAGTTCATAACATTTTGTCTTATTCATTCAATCTTATTGATAAGAGTAGACTAATAGGGAAAAACAAAACAGTAAGTAGTCCTAGCACCTCAATTCTAAGCAAAAAAAAGGTAGAAGCTAGTCATATCTGACAACTAACAGAAATTACCCACTAACGAAACAATATAGATTCCGGTAAAACAGAACATGCTCTTTCGAATGATGTGAAAGAAAAAGGTGATTTGCCAATTCACTGCGGATATCTCATAACCAATGGTGAACATCGGAATCATATTTCAGTTAAGTCATAGCAATCAATGTTAGTACATTATAAAACCCTTTTTCATTCAAGGCTTAGGATGCCAAGTTTAACATTTTATGATTTTAATTTCAATATAATATAAATATGAAATAGCATTATCAGTAGGATTGGAACATAAATTGATTTTATAAGAGGAAACGAGTCTAAAATTTTCAAAAGTGGGATACCCCCTTCATAAAAACACCAAACACAACTCCCCAATATCCTCTGCTTATATGGAAAAATACTATCACTGGAATTCGATGGTGATGATTCCATGATACAAGCCATTTCCGTAATCACCATTTATATTAAGTATGATTTTGAGAACATAATAATCCTTATTAACTGGTGCTCACTTAGGGAATTGATGATAATTTCGAATATTGGAATATAAATAAGGAGGAATGAACAGCGATAGTGATACCATTGCTACAAATAGTAGACAAAAATTGAAATTGAAACTAAGACTCAGGCGAGTTAGTTCAAGTGAAAACATCAGTTACATAAATAATACCCTTCTTGGTGTGCGTCATTGATTGTTAATGTCCTTCTAACACATTGAGTTGGGAAAAAATGGGAAAAAAGGCAGGTCTGTGATTGATCCTAATCATAAATTGTTTGATGTTGTTTGTAACACAATAACCATTTCCCAATTTATTGGCCGCTTATGTACAGTTTTACAAAAAAAAAAGGTTTGTAATCACTCCTCCCATTGTTAAAATTTCTGATTTGGAGTACTCCAAATAACAAACTGAACGAAACAACAATTCACGAAGAGCTTTCTTAAAATACAGATATCTCTATTTTTATTTCATATTCCCTTCTTCACCAAATGTAGATTGATGATTCTTGTTCGCCAATTGTCTTCGGTAATCTCAGAGACATATTTTTAAAATGTACTGTGTCGACGAGCAGGTTACATCATGACGCGACCTGTGAACAGTCTGATGTTTGGTACTACAGTCTTCCTTAACCTGTTAGAAAAGGGTGAAGCAAAATATCTGCACATTCCGTGATAAAATTTCGGAGAGCTGGTCAAATATTAACGAATTGAAAAATCAGAAATGGTCACAGATCAAATTAAGCAGCCAGTATGCTCTAGATATGTGAAGGGAAGTGTTATGTTCATATTTGAAAATTCAAATGATAATTTACTAGATAAAAACTTCATTTATGTACAATATGACATTTACAAATTACACTTGATTATATATCTGTTGCCTAGGTGATATTAAAGTAGGTTTGAAATTAATTCATATACAGGGTGTTTTCAAATGACACTCACAAAGTTTGCATGTAGATTCCTCTCGTAAAATTGGACAAAATATTATTAGGATCTAGGGGTCCAACACATTTACTTTTCGAAATAGAGGGTGTTAAGGTTTTGTGAAATTAAATGTCCCAATTCAATAACTTTAAAATTGATGGATAAATTGATTTGACATTTGGCAAGTTGTTTTTGAATGTGAAAGGGCATATTGTGATGGAAAAATATTTGATCCAGTGGTGTAGATTTGGAAGAATATGTTACCTTTCCACTCCCATTTTTCACGCCACTGACTTTCAGTGCAATTTTTATTCAATTTTGTAACTTGGACTAAAACCTCGGTATCCACAGTATTAAACATTATCAATAAGCCAATAAATAAAAATAAAAGAAAAACGGAGTGACGCTAAGGAAAGAAAATGTGTTGACCAAATGTATAGAAATTAATCCCATAATATGTCCTATACCAAGATCAAATTATACCAGCACTAAATTTAATGAGAAAGCGGTCAATTAAAAACGGAACTGGTAATTTTTTTATCTAGTGCCAGCATTTTGGTTCACTTTTAGAATATATGTAGGTACCTACATACTACTCACTTTGTTCCTTTTTGTTTCTATTTCAATTTCAAAACAGTTATTATTCGAAAAATGTATCTTTGATACCTTCCACTGTTTTGGAGATACCCTGTATAGTTCAAACTGTTTTCAAGATTTGACAACTATTAAACTTAATTTTTTATTCGAAACATTTTTTGATAACATCTGACAAATAAATGGAATAAATCAAAACGTATACAATGGGCCACACTGTTTCAACAGTTCAATCTATTTAATTTCAAGCAATGAATAATAGTTTAATTTGTTTATCAAAAATCTATTTTTTTACCCACAAAATAAATTCGAATTTGTATGTACAATACTCTGTACAATGAGGATCTCGACTTTTTTATTATCAAATCACTAAGGACAGGACGGAATATTGAGAAATGTATTTCACGTGAAAGTTGAATGTCAAGAACCATTAGCTTCATAAAAAAAGCCGAACTGGGAATGTAATCTAGATTCAGAAGACTACAATAGATCTAAAGAGGTCGCAAGGGTGTAGGCCGTTTACACACATCATTTTTTATTCTAATTCAATCCAGTCACATAGTTTGAAAAATAGCGAACGCATGAATACAATATTTCCAAAATATCTTCCGCTACTCCGAACAATTTATGAGGCGGCCAATTGATGATTTTTCATATTACTCTGTTTAAGCAGGTGTGCTGGTTCCTATGCCATCCAAGTGTCAAATTAACAGGTGTGTTGTGTAGACAACATCAAAGTAACCCATGTATCACAGGCGATGTAATTTTCCCAGTGTCAACGACCGCAAACTACAAATACCTACGCTGCTTTCTCCTATTCATGTGCAGAATTTGTTTCTAACTCAAGTAGTTTCTAGCAAAATTAGTCGAGTAAACTGCTAAGACACCTGTCGTTTTTGAGAATGAAGATATCCAGGCAAATTATTATTTATCAATAATTGAAATGTTGTCAACTGATAATCGTTTCAATTTTTCGCTAATGAAGAATGACAATTTTCGATATCCAATAATAATATCACACTTATTAAATTCAGTTCCTTTTGAAGTTTCAAGTTAGGTACATTAATAGTCCGGGAAAGTAATGATATACAATGGAAAAGATTTCCAACATTAATTTTACCTTTTCAAACGAACGTATACTAGACTACTTTCCTAGATTTGTGAGAATATTTCGCTCGAGCTGGCGATTCAGCTGCAAGCCTTGGAGCACGTGAATGCAACAGGTTGTCGTCCATAACTTTTTCAGATTTGATTGTACAAAAAATTGTGGGATCCAAAATTGTAGGTAATTCTATACCCTATAAAATAACGTTATGCAATATTGAAAAAAAATTCTTCCACCATTAATTTTCGAAAAATTGGAATAAATTTTACAAAATGGTTTTTCAAGCAACAAACATAATTAGACTAACAATAACGACTTTCTAATACATGAAAATATAGTAGTCCAGCACCTGAAAACGTTGGTGTTTTCAGATTTTCAAAATTCAAAATGGCGTCCCAACCAAATTTCCAAACATACTTTTTTTTCAATCTTGTCTCATTTCATGAACATTAACGCTATCAACACGCGGTTTACTGCAATCAATAAATAAGTTGTAGTTTTATGAACAATAACAAGACAATTTGAAAAAAAATTTCAGTTCATTCCTTACGAGTTGGATTTCTCTATAAGTGGTTGATAATTTTTTATATTGTTAACCTAGGTCAATAATGGACAAATTTAAATATTTTGAGAATTCATTGCAACATAATTTTGTACACCCAGGAGATTATCTATAACACATTTGCTTCTTGAAATTAACTAAAAATGACTGATGACATGAGGAATGCGTCCATAATCTATGAATAAGGTGAGAAGCGAAGACAGAGAGTGAACGTGACAGTCAGACAATGGGGTAAATGCGTTTCGTGGTACGCTTGTGAAAGCTGTGGTGTGAAGTGTGAAGTATATATTGAATGTTTTATGAACGCTCACTTTGTAGTTAAGTATTATTCTTACACTCAAGGTGTTGGGTTGCAAACGCACTACCGCTGTAATTTATCTGTTCTTGAAATGCGCATGTGTTCAATGTGAAACATAATTCACGTTCTGTAAAATTTTTGAATGTGGTCGAATAATTGGTTCCTTTAATTCGTTGCCCTTGATATTGGTGGTTATAAACTATGGGAATGATGATATTTTATTGCTGTGTGTTTAAATTGTGATGACGACGATTAAGAAGTTCATATGCACCGTTTTCTCATTGAAGATCATTGAGATGTTTTAGTCTTGAAGTAGTGTATAATGTCAATTATTTTCAATTTTTATCTCAAATTTTTCGAGTAGTGGGAGAAATTGTACATTCACGACAGTGGTGTTGACAATTATATAAGCCACGCACCTTATTTCGCTCAGTGCCCTTTGCGAATTAATGTTGGTGAGCGGTCGTTAATAATATAGTCCAGTCGGGTTAGCATTAAAGGTGGATGTGAGAGCAGTGAGCGAGATTTTTGATGGAATTCCTTAAAAATATCATGGTTATTCACTTTTGATGAAATCCCTTGAAAATATCATGGTTAATTACAATCAATTGCCTCCACCGGTTTTTAGGCTGTGCCAATTGCACAATTACAGTTTATAGCCAGAACAACCAAAAATGGGCCTGTTTTTTGACATGTTTTCAAATTTTACCCGAAAAGCATTGAATTCATCGTGCATGTGTATGAAGACAAAGTGATGGAGCATGAAATTTGCTATAGAAATCCGTGGTTCAAAATGTGAAAATTTCCATCCCTGCAGCCACATCGGATGAATATGAGAAAGAAATTGAAAAGCCGGCTGTTCTCCATACGCAAAATACTAATGCAATTTATTAAGCAATGTGAATCAATATTTGTCTCACAACACGTTATTTATTCACGAACTGAATGCAACCAACGCGGTTTCGATATCTTATTCAGTTGCTGAGTAATCTAATTGTTAATAAACATTGGTTTGAAGACATAGACATTGTTAGAATAAAGGCATATGCCACAAAAAATTGTCCAATCTCACAATAATGTTTTTACACATACTAGAAGGCTACATGCAATGATTTAATTGAAAACTTTTTTGGTCCAACTAACTCAGACGTTAGTTTGAAAAAGTGGTTAAAATATTACCTCAGTAACAATTGAGATATCTGTGCGGATTCTAGTTTCAATTGGAATCTGAAAAAACCCATTTGATGGACTTGGAAAAACAACTTTTGGCGTTTCGAACTTTTAATTCGGACCATATAATCCCGAGTTATTGAATCCCAAAATTGATCAACGATTCTCGGCCAATGATCAACAATCTAACGAAAAATAAAATACCGACATGCAGGTACGATTTAACCTCTAGCCACATATTTCAATCTGTGCTCTCACCGCTATACTCAGCCATGCCCTCCCCTCGGAATCACAGCGCCCAGAGCCTCTTCCGCGCTTATTCGCTTTTCGGTATTTTATTGATAAGTTATGAAAGGTAGGTGTGTTGAAAAACATTTGGGAAGTATGCAGAAGGACCTGCATGACATTATTTTTTTCCGTTATATTTTTATTCGTTTGCCTAGAGTCGTTGATCAAGTTTGGGATTCGATAACTCGGGATTGAATGGTCCAAATTAAACGTTCAAAACTGCAAAAGTTGTGTTTCTCCAGAACCTTTGAGAAAGTTTTTCCAGATTTCAATTGAAATAAAAACCGCACATATATCTCAATTGATACTGAGGTATAGTGTAACTATTGTTAATGTGATGACCCATATTTTTAATCCATTTGAAGGAAAAGCCGCCAAATGGCGTGCATAAAATTTTTTTATAAATTAGAATATTAAGAAATAATGCTTTTCAAATGTAATTCAAATTAATATAGTGGATTAAAATTAACCTGCATAAAATATGTAATACAATTCAAGGTCATCACATTGACATTAGATACACTATAGAATTTCAACCACTTTTCAAACTTATGTCTGAATCAGAGGAACCGAAGAAATGTTTGATAAAATTATCGCATATGATAGCTGTAACCTTCTAGTATGTGACGTCACGCACAAGTGCTTGAAGCCCAAATAAACGGAAGCGACATATATATTACTCAACACTTAACCTCAAAATTATAATCAATGACATATTTATGTTGAGAACTACTTTCAAAATATGACAACTGCACTGTCAAAAATAACAAAAAAAATTTACGTCGACATTGGTTGAAAAGTACGTTAATGACGTCATAATTTCGTCTCATCCATTTCATTAATGGAAGATCAAGATAGACATTGTGTGACGTAACGGCATTTATGGGTACCTATAAATAAGATGTAGCAGATAAAAGATATATTTTTGAGGATAGTTCAATATATTCAAGTCCATTTTTCCACTTACCAGAATTATAGAACTATGATATTTGGATAACTCACCTGAAAGGAAAAAATATATTAGTACGATATTTTTGAACATTTAAACAAAAAGCAATACATCTAAATTTTCCTCGATAATAGTATATTACGTAACATGTGTGGTAAGAAGCATTTAACGCACGTATGGAAAAGCGTAGCGCGTAGCGGCGAGTGCGTAATTCCGTGAGTGCGTAAAATGCTTTACAACACGAATTACGTACTATACTTTACCTACGACCTACTTGTACTTGTATTTTTTATAAGCATAAGAAATAACAGTTACATAATTAGAGGTGCTTGGTAAACTCCATCTCTATTACTGTATTACCAATGAAAGAAGCACATTAAACAACTAACGTTTAATCATTATTAATATATTGTTGATAATCGAGAGTCCATTTTTCAATTATAATCAATACATATACTAGCCCTTCATGCTTTTCATACTTAAACGTGGCCATATCGAATGTTTTCAAATAGTAAATTTTGAATAAAATGGTGACGTCTATTGACAGTTGCTAAGATGTTGCTAGGGAAGCCGTGCGATTTACTTTACAGCTGTGCGTAATAGACGTCATTACATTGATACCGACTGTGTGTTATTGACTGATTACAGGGGGGGTCGTAGGTAAAGGTAATTCACGTAACAAGGCTTGATAATAGTAATTCTAGTAACAATGCCGGAAAATAGGGCATTTTCGAGAGTGTTGTATACAAAATTTTTTAGCAACCGTGTGGAATAACAAATCATTGAGACATCACATTTCTTCATTATACATTTCAATTCTCTTTTGAATTGAACTAAAGCAAACAGAAACTACATATTAACAAAAACATCCTATTTTTTTTGAATATTAATATTTTTATTAAAATTCGAGCAATTGCTACTATTGAAGAGGTTCAGTTTGTATATGAAATGCTTGGTATATTTAAATTGTTGAAACCAGAACAAGAATGAAAAGTTTCCGTTTTACTATCGCTGCTTTTCATATATTATTGCGCTCAAAAAACATGCAAACTTCTGACAACTAATTTTATATGAACTGTCAGCCGTTATTTCGTTGCTATGGTAACGATGTGATTCTTTCCGGCCTAGGCTGGGAAGTACGTACTTCTCGGGAAATGCTACTTTCTCAAAGAAAAAGCGTATGAACCTCCCGGACGGTTGCCAAAAAAATATCTATTAGTTAAGCAAGTCAAGCCAATCAATCAAATGGGTGGAATTTAAATTTAGTATTAACCAGCTGCTAACGTTAGTTATCGATTATTTATTGATATGGATATTAAATTATGGCAGAATTGAGAAAAGCAATCACAACAAACTTCATCTCAAAACAAACTGTCGAAGTTTGCAAAGGTTATGAAGAAAATCTAATGATTAAGGTTATTAACAAAGTTTTAAATTTATTTAGATTACACATTTATTTATTTTTCAGGTGGCTTTAATATTTGGTATTTCTGGGGCCTGTAGGATGGATGAGTTGGTCCAAATGACTCTACGCGATGTAGTAATCTAAGCTTTCAATTAGCATACCTGATTCAAAGACCAACAAACCAAGATTGTTTGTAATTGATAAGATGTACTGGAATTGAATAGATGAGGCTTTTTACTTGATGTAGATCCATAGTAAGTTATGAAATCAAACAATTTTATTTTGTAAAATCTACATTATAATTAAACATAAAGTGACGCGTTTCGCTAACACAGTAGTAGCTTTATCAAACGTTGGGGGTATAATGAGAAACTTTCTATTTA